>PVKU01002204.1:0-241043 GCA_004027475.1 Anoura caudifer
CAGTACATTGATGTGGTGGACACACCCTAGGGTCCCCCACAAGTCATGCTTCTGTGTAACAGTCTCCCCTTGCATGTCTGAAGGAAATGTACTAGACTTGCTTCTTATTGGCAAAATATGGGATTAAAAAGGGCATTACCTAATGATAAAGGGGTCAATTCTCCAAGAAGACATAATTCTTACTGTGTATGCACCTAACAATAGAGTCTCATCTCTTGTGAAGCAAAAACTGATAGAACTGCAAGGAAAAACAGATGAATCTACTCTCATAGAGGAAGACTTCAAGACCCTTGTCTCAGAAATGGCCAGATCCAACAGGCAGAAAATCAGTAAGAACATAGCTACACTCAACAAAATCATCAACGAACAGGGCCTAATTGACCCCTATAGACTGGTTCATCCAACAACAGAAGAATACACATTTTTCTCAAACTCACATGGAATACTCACTAAGATAGACCCCATTTGGGGCCATAACACACATCTAACATACTATAAATGTTAGGTTGGGGCCCACATTTTGGGCCAAAAAACAAACCTACCTGGTTGACCGGTTGACCCCTTAGAGTTGTTACAAACTTAACAAATTTAAAAGAATAGCAATTATATAATGTCTGCTTTTAGACACCAATGAAATTAAGCTGGAAATCAGTAATAGGAAGACAACTGGAAAATCTCAAAATATGTGGAGATTAAAAAGCATGCTTCTAAAGAATACATGTATCAAAGCAGAAACCTCAAGATAAATTTTAAAATACTCTGAACTAAATGAAAATGAAACACAGCTTATCATGATTGGTGGAGTGCAACAAAAGCAGTGCTTAGAGGGAACTTTATAGCATTGAATGCATAATTAATAAATTAGTACTAGTAAAGAAGAAAGATCTGTAATTAATAATCCATGTGTCCACCTTAGGGAACTAAAAAACAAGAGGAAATTAAACCCAGAGTAAGGTAAAAATAAATAAATAAATAAATAAATAATAAAAAATTAAAGGAGTAATTAATGAAATTAAGAACAGGCAATAGAGAAAAATTAATGAAACCAAAAGGTAGAGTTTTGAAAAGATTGATAAAATCAATAAGCCTCTAGCCAGGCTAACCAAGAAAGGAAAAGAGAGAGGGTACGAAGGACCAACATCAGAAATGAAAGAGGGGACATCACTACAGATCCCATGGGCACTAAAAGGATAATAAAGAAATACTAAGTATAACTCTATGCTTATAAATTTGATAACCTAAATGAAATTGGCCCTGATAGACATAATCTGCCAACACACACAAGGAAGACCATCTGAATATTCTCAACAACAGAATAAGGCAAAGATGATGGGATGTCACTCCCAGGAGTATGTTACCTTATAGAGCAAAGATGAAAGAATTTCGCAGATGTAATTAAGACCCCTAATCAGGTTGACTTTTAGTTAATCAAAAGAGAGATTATTCCAGACAAGACTGACCTAATCAAGTGAGTTCTTTATAAGAGATCCTGGGTGAAACATTAGAGACTCCCTTTTTCCTGCTGTTATTGAAGAAACAAGTTCTACAGTCACAAGAAAATGAATTCTGCACAACGGTATAAGCTTAGCAGAGGAGCAGAGGACCCTGAGCTCATATAAGAACTCAAGGCTTGGCCAACACCTTGACTGCAGCCTGGAGAGACCCTGAGCAAAGGACTAGCTAAACTGTGTCGAGACTCCTGACTCATGGAAACTGTGAAACAATAAATAAGTGTTGTTTTAAGCTGCTAAATCTGTGTTAATTTGTTATGCAGCAGTAGATAACTAATACAGTAGAAGAGCAAAGATTCTCAACTGAACAATCTGACTGTAGGACATGTGCTTTAAATACTGGTTTTCAGGTTCTTTCTGATCCCCAAATGAGAGGGTTCCCTCCCCCCACGCCAAACAATTTTCTAATTCTCCAACACCAACTATATGCCCTACAATTGAATTCAATTCTTAACTCCCTGGAGTTAGTCTCCACATGTGTAAGGGCTCAGCCCTACAAGACCACTCTCACTTCAGCAGCAAATACCAAGACATCTGTATTCCTGATCACCAGCTATAAATTAGGAGTTCCCACAACCCCCTCCTCAAATTCAGTAACTTGCTAGAATAGCCTACAGGACTCAGTAACAGTTTATGATAAAGAATACAAATGAACAACCAGGGGAACAGGGATATAAGGAGCATGAGGTCCAGAGGGGTCCTGAGCACATGAGCCTATGTCCCCAGTGGAGTTGGGGTGTGTCATCCCTCTGGCACATGGATGTGTTCAGCAACTTGGAAGCTTCCCAAATCCCACTGTTTAGGGTTTTTATGTAGGTTTCATTACACAGGCATGATTGATCAAATCACTGGCCACCAGTGATTAACTCAACTGCTAGCCAGTCTCCTATTCCTAGAGGATGGGGTCTGGGGCTAAAAATTTCAGGCTTCTCATCAAGACTTGGTTCTTCTGGTGACCAGCCCTTGTTCTGGTGATCGAGCCATCAAGAGGCCCAACAAGCCTCATACAACAAAAGACAGTCTTATCACCCTTGTCACTCAGGAAATTCTAAGGGTTCAAGAGTTCTATACAAGGCACTGGGGACAATGAGCAAATATATATTTTTCCTTTATACCACACTGGTCTTTAAGCTCTTCAGATGATGCCTGGGACTCACACTAGTGACTAAGTGACCAACCAAAGGCTACATGGCCAGAGACTATGGGATTGAGACAAAACCAGTGCCACAGTCTTCTTATTTTGGGACTTCTGACTGATAACTCCAACCCTGGCCCAGGTTGCTATTCCTAACGTACATAGTAAAGGCAGGAAAAAATAAAACTTTTAAAGGAGAATTTTTAACATATATGAGGCAAGAAAACTTTGGTTATGGGTTAGGAATTTTCATATAAGTCATATTCATTATGATTCTGTGGGTTAAGTCAAAGGAGATATGGGAAGTAAAGTTTAGAGAAGCTAAATAACGTCTCCAAGGTTACACAGTCACCAGCAGGCCCTGGGATTTGACCCTGGGCCTGACACTATCTTTCTCCTCCATTCCAAACAACAAAAGGAGAATATATCAGCCATCTTCCACTTTCCAGTGGACTGGCAGAATTCTTTTAGGAAGGAATATAATCAGGAAATTTTCATCTCCACAGAAAGCAGAACTAAAGAAAATGAATGACAGTTAAACATAAAGGATTTAACTTAATCCCAAGGAAGAGCTTTCCAGGGGTAAGGTTAATTAAACACTAACGAGATTTTATTTAAAAAATAAAAATCAAAGGCTCTAAAATCTGCTTCTGAATTTCTGTTTATAAAGCATCCTACGAAAAAAAGCAGAAAAAAAGGTTGAGGATAATTTTGCAATCTAGTCAAGATGCTTGCAACCAAAAGGTTTTCAATTTCAGTTTAAGAATGAATTGAGTAAATAATTTCAAAGATAAGTCATAGCCTCTGGGAAACTACAACAACTGCTCATAACATTAAATTTTACATGCTAATTTCCAAGTTTGGAATTAACACTAGTTTTTCTCATGAAATCAGTGATATTACTTTTCAAAATTATCAACAAAGAAAGCAAAGGGATTCAGGCACAGATTCCATAGCTCACATAGTCATTTCCTTTCTATGGGAGCGATCTCCACCATCCTCCCACCCTACTACTGCTTAGCTGAAAAATTCCCCTCCTCCCCACTGCCCCTGCTTTATACTTCCTTTTGCCATTGCCACCTGAGACCCCATATTCACCCCAAACCTTTGATGTGCCTGAGGCAGTCCTGGGACAGAAGTTTTAGGTGACTTCATATGCCATGGATGAGGCCAGGGCATTAAAAATATTTCAGAGGAAAATTCCAGATTCTACATATTTCTGTACCCCTCCTTTGCCCTGTTCCTCCAGATCTGGCCTAGGATTCCCAATACCATCTTTCCTTTCCACTCCACTTCTTACAGCCAGACCTCCTACTCTAAGTCTTCGGACAGAATGATTGGAGAGAATCATGTGCTTAACTCATGGTGTATTCCAGAGACCAGCCTTTCCTTCTGTAGAACACTGATCAATGTCTAACTAAAAGGAGAGAGAAAGGTAGGGAAGTAAAGACAGCATTTTTCTTTACTGAGAAAAAGTAGGACTACGAATTCTAACTCAGGAATAAAAGGAGTAAGAGGGGCTGAGCAATGGATGCTCAAGAACAATGATGAAATTTGACAGTATGTAACAAAAGTCTTAAAATGATCATATTATTTGATTCAGGCATTCCACTTCTGGGATTAAACAATGGAAAGGTAAATAAGATTTAAATAAGTGACATACCATTTTCATAGACTAGTAGAAGTCTCAATATGGTAAAGGGATGAAGTTATCCCCATTTTATAGATGAATAAACTGAGGTGTAGAGGGCCTAAATAACTTGTCCAAAGCCATAAAGCTAGTATGAGGTGAAACCGTGATTCAGAAGTAAGCAGTTTGGACCCAGGAGACATGCTCTTTAACGAGCATGGCCACACAGTGTTCACCTTCGCACCTCCAAGTGTCTGTCACAATATGTTTGTGAAATACTCAAAATATCTTTACTGAACCCCAAAACTAGTCTTTAAACCAAGAGAAGGTTTGTTGGTAAACGGCCTAATTACTGAGATTTATCTACCTTCACAGAATTCTCTCTAAATTAGCATACAGACAGCCCAAAATACAAACTAGTTATCTGAGCTACTCCCCTTTCTTGGTTTTGGGTTGTTAAAGGTATTTGCGTTGTCTGGGTATTTAAATGGCAGGCCCAGAATTTATTTTTTTTATTTTATTTTATTTTCAAAAATTAATCCTCACCTAAGGATATGTTTATTAATTTTTAGAAAGAGAGAGAAATGTCAATGTGAAAAACATCAATTGCTTGCCTCCCATACATGCCCCAACTGGGAATCAAACCTGAAACCTAGGTATGTGCCTGCCCAGGGATCAAACCCTTTTGGTGTATGGGACAATGCTCCAACTAACTTAGCCACCCAGCCAGAGCCAACATTTATTTTTTAATATGAACTTCTAAATGATATCACTTGAGAGTAAGAATCAAGTAATGTCTTATTTTTTCATGCTAGGGGTGCCCAATAAATATTAAATACTGCTACAATACTACCATTAAAACTGTACATTTATAAAGAGGAAAACAAAAAAGCTGTTTTTATTTAAAGAGGGAAAAATATGATTAAAGGAGAGAAATTAGAAGGACTTTATCTTTATCTTTATTTTTTAAATTATGTTTTATGATTATGCTATTGAAGTCATCCTGATTTTGCCCTCCCAGGCCCCCTCCACCCAGCACCCTGCACTCCTTCAGGCAATTCCCCCCAACATTGTCCATGTCCATGGGTTATGTGTGTAAGTTCTTTGGCTACTCTATTTCCTATACTGCACATTACATCCCCATGGCTATTCTGTAACTACCTATTTATACTTCTTATCCCCTCACTTCTTCACCCATTCCCCTACACCCCTCCCATCTGACAACCATCAAAACACTCTGTATCCATGATTCTGTCTCTGCTCTTGTTTGCTTAGTCTGTTTTTTTAGATTCAATTATTGATAGATTTGTTTTTTTTGCCATTTTATTGTTCATAGTTTTGATCTTCTTTTTCTTAAATAAGTCCCTATAACATTTCATATAATACTGATTTGGTGATGATGTACTCCTTTAGATTTTTCTTGTCTGGGAAGCCCTTTATCTGCCCTTCAGTTCTAAATGATAGCTTTGCTGGGTAGAGCAATCTTGGCTGTATTGTAGGTCCCTGCTTTTCATGATTTTGAATATTCCTTGTCCATCCCTTCTAGCCTGCAAAGTGTCTTTTCAGAAATCAGCTGACAGTCTTATGGGAACTCCCTTGTAGGTAACTGACTTCTTTTCTCTTGCTGCTTTTAGATTCTCTCTTTATCTTTAAACTTTAGCATTTAATTATGATATATCTTGGAGTGAGCCTCTTTGCATCCATCTTGTTTGGGACTCTCTGTACTTGCTGGACTTGCATGTATATTTCCTTTACCAAATTAGGAAAGTTTTCTTTCATATTTTTTCAAAAAGATTTCCAATTTCTTCCTCTTTCTCTTCTCCTTCTGGCACCCCTATCATTTGAATGTTGGACTTCTTGAAGTTGTGCCAGTGGCTGAGTATACTGTCCTCATTTTGGGGGGTTCTTTTGTCTTGTTGTTGCTCTGCATGGTTGTTTTATTGCTTCCTTATGTTCCATATTATTGATTTGATTGTTTGCTTCATCCATTCCATGTTATTTCCCTGTAAATTGTTCTTTATTTCAATTAGTGAATCCTTCATTTCTGACTGGATACTTTTTATGCTGCTGAGGTCCTCACTAAGTTCCTTGAGCACCTTTATAACCAGTGTTTTAAAATCTGCATCTGATCAATTGCTTATCTCCATTTCGTTAAGCTCTTTTTCTAGAGTTTTGATCTGTTCTTTCTGTTGGGTCACGTTTCCTTGTCTCCTCATTTTGGCAGCCTTCCTGTGTTTGTTTCTATGTATTAGTTAGAGCTGCTTTGACTCCATGTCTTGGTCATGTGGCCTGATGGGTGTCCTATAGGGTCCAGTGGCACAGCCTCCCCTATCACCCAAGCTCAGTACTCAAGGTGCACCCTTCCTGTGGGCTGAGTACACCTTCCTCTTGTAGTTGAGCCTTGGTTGCTATTGGCAGATCAATGGGAGGGATTTACCCAGGCCTGTCAACTGCAACTATTGGCTGTCACCACTTACCACCAACCTCCACCTTCTGTGGATGATCAGCTGTGCAGGGGCAGGGTGGTGGTGCTCCTATGTGGTCTATAGCTGTCCACTGGGTGCACTGGCCCCGGGGTTTCCCAGGTGGCACAGGCCAAGGTTAGCCCCCACCCATGTTTTGCCTGGGGCCACCCCACCTGAGCTATAAAGCAATCTGAGATGGCTGCTACTTGTGCTGGGCTTGGAGATTCCCAGGGAAAGCCAAGCTGTGAATCTAGGCTGGCTGCTGCTAGTGCTGAGCCCGAGGCTCACTGAGGCCAACTACTGCTTGTTTGATAGGATATAGGAAGTTGTGAAGCATGAGCCAAGACCAGCCATTCATACGGAAAAGCAGCTTGGGTGGGCCCATAAATTGGGCAGGGTGGAGTCTCTGGGGATCTCCAGGAAGGTCAAACAATGTTGGCCAAGTTGATGGACTCTCAGATATGGCACCAGCGTGCAGGCTCTGTGGGGGAGAGTATAGAAAAGGGACAATGGCCTCTGCTCTCCTTGATGCCAGACACTTTAGTTTCTTCCAGTATGCCACTGGTGCTTTTCAAGCTGCCACCCCAGTGCTAAAGTTCAGAGGGAGTGATTCTGAGTAGGTCAGTCTATGTGCGGGTTCTTTTTTTTTTAGGATTTTATTTATTTGTTTTTAAAGTGAGGGAAAGGGAGGGAGAAAGAGAGGGAAGGAAACATCAATGTGTGAGAGATACATCAATCAGTTGCCTCTTGCACTTCCCCAACTTGGGACCTACCTTACAACTCAGGCATGTCCCCTGACTGGGTATTAAACCAGTGACCTTTTGGTTTGCAGGCCAGCTCTCAATCCATTGAGCCACACCAGCCAGGGCCGTGTATGTGTTCTTTATGAGGAACTGGTTGGGGTTCTAGAAGTTTCTTCCACTGACTTAATCCCCACTGGTCTATGCAGCCAGAATTTGTGGGGACTTATCTTCCTGGCACTGGAACCCTGGACTGTAGGGCCTGGTGTAGGGCTGGGACTCCTCACTCCCAAGACATCCCTCCTGAATTTTAATCCACCACACATGCGTGAGGGACCAGCTTGTTCCGCATCTGCACCCTCCTAACAGTCTGGATGGATGTGGTTTCTTTAATTCCTTAGTTGTCAGATTTCCATTCGACTTGATTTCTGACAGTTCTGAGTGATGGCTGTTCTATATTTTAGCTGTAATTTTAATGTGGTTGTGTGAAGAGGCAAGCCATGTCTGCCTATGCCTCCATCTTGAACAAAAGTCTAGAAAGGATCTTTTTTAATGCCCTTTATGTTTGCAATAAAAATACTAAATCTAGTCCTGGCCATGTGGTTCAGTTGGTTGAGGGTTCAATTCCTGGTCATGACCACTCTAGTCATAATAAGTCCAAAGAACCTCTTTGGTTTGACTTGTTAGCATTCTCAGGATTTTACAAAACTCATAATCAGAAATGTTTATAGAGAAAATGACCTCCTGCTGAAGAGTGTCAATTTTAGCATTTAACCAAAACAGAATAGACAATAACACTAACTGTAAGCAGCTTGTTTTTGATAACACCATTGTATTATTCAGGGTTCTCCATAGAAACAGATCCAATAAAATAGGGGAGAGAGACAGACTGAGAGAGAGAGAATTTATTTTAAGAAATCGGCTCACATGATTGTGGGGCTGGTAATTCTGAAACGTACAGGACAGGCTGGCTGGCAGGCCGGATACCCAGGGAAGGGAAGAGGTTGCAGTTTCAGTCTGAAGGCTGTTTGGATGCAGACTCCTTCTTCCTTCAGAGACCCCAGTCTTTTCGCTAAAGGCCTTCAACTAATTGGATGAACCTTTTCCACATTATGCAAATAATCCTTTCATTCAAATTTACTATTTAAACTGTTAAAACATGTAAAAAATACATTCACAGCAACATGTAGACTGGTGTTTGACCAAAAACTGGGTACCATAGCCTAGCAAGTTGACACATAAAATTAACTATCACAACCACCAGTATTCTTTTTTTTAAAGATTGTATTTTTATTTATTTTGAGAGAGGAAGGAAAAGAAGGAGAAAGAGAGAGAGAAAAACATCAATGAGCAGCAGAAACATCAATTGGTTGCCTCTTGCACATGCCCAACTGAGGACATGGCCCACCACCCAGGCATGTGCCCCGACCAGGAATTGAACAGGAGACCTTTTATTTTTTTAAGTCTGTTTTATTGATTATGCTATTACAGTTATCCCATTTTTTCTCCCCTTTATTCCCCTCCTCCCTGCATTGCCCCCTCACCCTCCAGCATTCCCATCCCCACAGTTCATGTCCATGGGTTGTACATATAAGTTATTTGACTTCTCCATTGTCTATACCATTCTTAACCTACCCCTGTCTATTTTGTACCTATCTATTCTGCTTCTTATTCCATGTACCTGTTCCCCCCATTCGCCCTCACCCCCTCCCAGCTGATAACCCTCAATGTGATCTCCATTTCTGTGATTCTGTTCCTATTCTATTGTTTGCTTAGTTTTTGTGGGGGGTTTTTTTAGGTTCATTTATTGATAGTTGTGAGTTTGTTGTCATTTTACTGTTCATAGTTTTTGATCTTCTATTTCTTAGATAAGTCCTTTTCACATTTCCTATAATAATGGCTTGATGATGATGAACTTCTTTAACTTGACCTTATCTGGGAAGCACTTTACCTGCCCTTCCATTCTAAATGGTAGCTTTGCTGGATAAAGTAATCTTGGATGCAGGTCCTTGCCTTTCATGACTTTGAATACTTTTTTCCAGCTTCTTCTTGCCTGTAAGGTTCCTTTTGAGAAATCAGCTGATAACCTTATGGGAACTCCTTTGTAGGTAACTGTCTCCTTTTCTCTTGCTGCTTTGAAGATTCTCTCCTTATCTTCAAACTTGGCTAACTTAATGATGATGGGCCTTGGTGTGTTCTTCTTTGGGTCTAACTTCCTTGGGACTCTCTGGGCTTCCTGGACTTCCTAGAAGTCTATTTCCTTTGCTAGATTGGAGAAGTTTTCCTTCATTATTTATTCAAATAAGTTTTCAATTTCTTGCTCTTCCTCTTCTCCTTCTGGCACACCCATGATTCAGATGTTGAAGCGCTTAAAGTTGTCCCAGAAGTTCCTAAGCCTCTTATTTTATTTGCATCCTTGTTTCTTCATTCTGTTCAGGTTGGATGCTTATTTATTCCTTTTGTTCCAAATTATTGATTCGAGTCCTGGTTGCCTTCTCTTCAATGTTAGTTCCCTATATATTTTCCTTTATTTCACTTTGTGTAGCCTTCATTTCTTCCTTCATTTTGTGACTAAGCTCAATCAATTCTGTGAGCATCCTAATTACCAGAGTTTTGAACTCTGCATCAGACAGGTTGTCTATCTCCATATCGCTTAGTTCTCTTTCTAGAGTTTTGATATGTTCTTTCATTTGGGCCATATTTCTTTGTCTCAGTGCACTTGTTCCATGTAAGGAGTGGAGCCTTAGGTATTTACTAGGGCAGGCAACCTTTTTTTTTTTATGTCCATGGTTCATGCATATAAATTCTTTGGCTACTCCATTTCCTATACTTCTCTTTTTTAAAAGCTTTATTTACACATTTTATTATTTATTTTTTATTGTTGTTCAAGCACAGTTGTCTCTACTTTCTCCCCATCATGCTCCCCCGCCCCACCCAACCCTACCTCCCACCCTAAATCCTACCCACCTTTGGCTTTGTCCATGGTCCTTTATACTTATTCCTTTTCTTTTCCCTGTTATCCCCCTTCCCCCTCCCCTCCGGTTACTGTCAGTTTGTTCTTTATTTCAGTGTCTCTGGTTATATTTTGCTTGCTTATTTGTTGCATTGATTAGGTTCCACTAATGGGTGAGATCATATGTATATGTCTTTCACTACCTGGCTTATTTCACTTAGCATAATGCTTTCCAGTTCCATCCATGCTGTTACAAAGGGTAGGAGTTCCTTCTTTCTGCTGAATAGTATTCCATTGTGTAAATTTCTACACTATTCTTGACATCCCCCTGCCTATTCTGTACCTATCAGTTTGTGCTTCTAAACCCTGCACTTTTCCCCCTATTCTTCTTCCTTCTCCCAACTGGTAACCATCCAAATGAGCTCCATATCTATGATTCTATTTCTGTTCTGCTTGTTTGCTTAGTTTGTTTTTAGATTCAATTGTTGATAGTTGTGAATGTATTACCATTTTAAAGTTCATAGTTTTTATCTTCTTTTTCTTATATTGCTCCCTTTAACATTTCATATAATAATGGCTTGGTGATGATGAACTCCTTAAACTTAACTTGTCTGGGAAGTAATTTATCTGCCCTTCAATTATAAATGATAGCTTTGCTGGATAGAGTAATCTAGGTTGTAGGTGCTTGCCTTTCATCACTTTGAATACTTCTTGCCAGTACCTTCTAGCCTGCAAAGTTTCTTTTCAGAAATCAGCTGGCAGTCTTATGAGAACTCCTTTGTAGATAACTATCTACTTTTCTCTTACTACTTTTAAGATTCTCTTTATCTTTAACCTTTGACATTTTAACTAGGATATGTCTTGGCATAGGCCTCTTTGCATAAATCTTATTTGGGATTCTCTGTGCTTCCTTGACTTGTTTGCCTATTTCCTTCACCAAATTAGGGAAATTTTCTTTCATTATTTTTTCAAATAAGTTTTCAATTCAATTTCTTCCTCTTTCTCTTCTCTTTCCGGCATCCCTATGATTCGAATGTTGGTACATTTGAAGTTGTCCCAGAGGCTCCTCCCCATCCTCATTTTTTTGGATTCTTTTTTTCTTCTTGCTATTCTGATTGAACGTTTTTTTTATTCCTTGTGTTCCAAATCATTGATTTGATTCTTGGCTTCATCCATTCCCCTGTTGATTTCCTGTACATTTTTCTTTATTTCACTTTCTGTAACCTTCATTTTTGCCTGGGCCTTTTTTAATGCTGTTGAAGTACCCAGTGAGTTCCTTGAACATCCTAATAACCAGTGGTTTGAACTCTGCATCTGATAGATTGCTTATCTCCATTTTGTTTAGTTCTTTTTCTAGAGTTTTGTTCTGTTCTTTCATTTGGGTCATATCTCTTTGTCTCTTGATTTTGGCAGCCTCCCTGTGTTTGTTTCTACATATTAGGTTGAGCTGGTTTGACACCTGTCTTATTAGTGTGGCCTATTGTAGAAAAGTGTACCTATAAATTGGATGAGACAGAGCTTTAGGTAATCACCATGGTGGGGCAACCTGTGTGAACCAGGTTGATGGAGTCTCAGACTTTGTGGCTCTGTGTAGGGAAGGGCTCAGAAAAGAGGCAATGGCTGTCATCTAGCCTGTGAAGTTTTTTCTGGGAGGAAGCTGTCCCCCCAGCACTTGCCCTGGTGCCAGCCACACAGTTTCTCCCTGATGTCATGGGTGCTCTTCCAGCTACTGCCCCAGTGCTGGAGCATAGAGGGAGTGAGTTTGCATAAGTCCTAGGTCTGCTGTGGGCCCTTTAAGAGAAGATGCCTGAGAATCCTGCAGTTTCTTCAGCTACCCCAACTAGTTTTTACAGTCAGAAATTATGGGGACTTATCTCCTGGCACTGGAACCCTACACTGGATGATCTGGTATGAGCTGGGATCCCTTGCTTCCAAGATATCTCTCCCAACTTTTATCTTCCACGCCTGGGTATGGGACTGTATGTTTTGTATATCCACATTTCCATTTCTCTGTGTCTTTGTCCCTCCTACCCATCTGAATGAATGTGACTTCTTTAATTCCTTGGTTGTTGGACTTCCACGCCACTCAATTTTCTGATGATTCTGGGTGATAGTTATTTTGTAGTCTACTTGTAATTTTTGCTGTTTCTGAGAGTAGGCAAGCCATGTTTACCTATGCCTCCATCTTGACCAGAAGTTCAGGGAAATGCTCTTTATTATCCCAGTTATTACAGTTATAATATATTCAGCCAATTTGTTTCTCCCTGAAACAAATCAAGCCAGTCCTTCATCGAACTGTGTGTAGAATTTCTGTGTACTAAAAACTATATGAAATACCTGTTGGCCTGTGTTTTCCTTGGCCTACATACTACTCAACAGTAGTTGATAGAGTTTTGTTTTGTTTTTTTATATCAACTGGATGGCTTTTACCCCCTTTGGCTACATATTTTCTGTGGACAAACACTTCCTAGCCACACCATAGCATTAGGTGCTATCACCTTCCACCAGCATGCATCTCTTATCCATTAAAGCATCCCAGTTGCTTTGATACAGATAAGTAATTGCAATCCTTTTGTTTATAAATCTGTGCCTTGTATTAAACATTCATGGCATCTACACAGTGAACACAAATACACAAAGTATTCCACCTCTAATGAAAGTTTAATTATGATCTGATAGCAGGGGCTTACAGAGAGCCCAGGGCAGCAACTGTGTGGCATGATCTCCTTGCTGGTCAAAAGTAGGGGTAGCACTCTTTACCTGGCCCTCTGTGCCAGCCACCACTTCTCTACTGCCAGAGCTCTCCCTCATCTTGACAACTTCCTTCTTCCGATTATTTACATCATATAATTAAATGGCTATGGAGATCTCAGACCAGAAACAACTCTCCCAAGAACTGGATTTGGATGAGATAACTAGGAAAATTTCATTTCTTGACAAATGGAGGGAAATCTTTAGTTGTCACAGGTAAGATGTTCTCATTTTCTTATTTTTCTAGAACCAGAGGGATTTTAAGTGTTTAAGTAATCAGCTTTTTTGCTTGCTACATGAGAGGTCTCCATTATAGATTTACATTAAAAGCACTGCAGTTCTAATGATTTTCAGAAAAAGACTTCCCTAGCAAGGTTGGGATTGAGGTTTGCGGATGTGATGGTTGAATAGAGTGAGTAATTTTATTGATGTTTCCGTTTTCATTTTTAGATTGGGAACCAATAATACAACTTCTCAGGTAATTATTTTTCTCAAAGACAATGTGTTTTCCTCTAGTTGTTTCTTCAAACAACCATGTTAACAGCAAAATCTGCACTTATTCTACACACATAATGTCATTCAGGCACCTGGCATTTAACATGTGAAAACACAAAACTAGAAAGCCTGTTGAAGATCTTTTCTTATGCTTCCTTTTTTCATAAAAATCTCTTCCTACTTTTCATCATTAAGAGCACCATATGGTTATTATTTTAGAAAAAGATAATATTAGAATCTAGAGTTCCTACACTTGTAAAATAATGCTATATTCTGACAACAAAGTGCTTCAGTATCCCTGAAGAAAAACAGTTTTGAAAATACTTACCTTTATTCAGCTTCTGAGAAATCATTTTCCTTCACCATTTTCAAAGGAGAGAAAGATGACTGTATTCGGGTGTTGAAAGGCATTTTAAAATCTGTTATACAATATAAAGTGAAAAATGTTTGTAACTCATGTCACCTGAAAAGGTTAGAAGGTAATAGACTCTATTTCAGATTCTTATTCAATCATTGAACAAACATAGCACAAAATATTAAGGTGATTTTCAGTAGTGTATGATATGATCAAACAATTGAATTATTAATATTTTAACCATAACACTAAAGCATCTTGTCCCAGTAACCTGTGATCAAAAGGCTTATTTGTGCTACTCTTTTAACATAGTCTAAATTAGAATCAGGGAGACAGTGATTCTAGTTTAGTCCTGGAAGAACTAAATGGAGATAGCTACCATTTAAGGGAATAGAATACTCAAGTGACAAAACAATCTTTAAATAAATAAATAAATAAATAAATGTCAAATTATGCCTCACACAGGTGGGGAAAACCCCCTGGTGCAAAGGGAAAGATTTTCCACGTGATTTACAAAAATGTATCTTATCACATCAGTAGTCTGTGACTTGGATGCTGTGTTTCTGAGATAAGAAAGCATCTTCACCTCTAGGAAGCCAGAAACACTGAAAAGGCAGTTTCCTTCATGCTTCAGCTACCAATAGGGCAGATCTGTTTCATGACATCAGTGTGGAAGTGAAGGAAATTGGAAGAAGAGTTGATGCTAACTTGTATTTAAATGCCATAAAATCAGTCAAGGAAAATGAAAATAGATGTTTTTCTTCAAAGATGGGGGTTGATTTTTTTTTAAAAGCAGCAAACTCTACTCACTTATTAGGGAATGGGAATCTGAGAGAATTAAAAGAAGGTAACCTGACTTCATTTATTGTCCAGTTAACAACATAATGAAAAATACCTCATATAGACTGAAAAGATTCAGTCATTGTTTATAAAATGCTATCCTCTCAAAACAAGACACAGTGACATTTATATTCTCCTCTAAACATAATTTCAAGTGAAGGTCTTGATAGCATTAATTATGTTTGCATAATTAATAAAAATCAAGAGGTTACATTTAACCTCTTCAAGTCACCTAAAACTTATGAGAAACATTTTGACACAGTAACTGGGATTTTTCTGCCTCCTTTATTGCCACTTATCACAATTTTTAGACATTTTGGAAAGGGAGACAACATTTTCTGAAATAAAATATTTCAGAGAGAAAGAAGGAAAAGCGGGGGGGGGGGGAAGGTTGTCACAGCTCTGCTTCCTTTGTTTTCGGTGATGGCATTTTACGCAGAATCACGAAGGCAACCATGCATCCGATGATGAAAGTGAAGATGGGCCAGGAATACCTCAGCCCAAAGGACACAGACTCTTGACATCAAGTAGCCTTTGTTCTTTGCCCAACCCCTCCTCTATCATCTCCTCGAAATCAAGCGGCGTTCCTGTCTCCCTAGCAATGGCTATGGTGAGTACAGCTTGTCAATTAAACATGAAACGAAACATAATCTTCCCCAAACAACAGGACTGGATAATCTTATCTGCTGTCATGTGAGAGTATTATTGAAGATAAGAATACAGCTGGTTGTTATTGGTAAAAGGAGAATATAATTAAAATGACTTATTTATAGTATTTTTCAAGGACACCAGTGACATTACAATCTTCTCCTCTCAAACTCGAAGTCTCTCTTTATTCATTTTCTTGATTTGACAGTTAAATTTGAGGGAGTAAGAGAGTTCAAGTCAAATAATTCACTTTATAAGGTAGGGTAGATCAGCCAGTGAGCGCTACAAATGCGTAAGACAATGCCAATGGCTGAGACAGGACCCAGTCCAAGTGTGGGCAGGAGGGAGGGAGGTGGGGGACCTGTGCCAGACCCAGTCCTGAGGCAAGAGCTAATCTCAGGAAAGAAAAGTTTTCTGGGGCTGCCAACTGATACACACATTTGAAAAGAACCCAACATTTGAGGATCCAAGTGGATCTGGAAGCTTCTGGTCATAAGAACCATTTGCTCAATTCAAAATTTTGCCAGGGATGTGTGAAGTGCTGAGACAGAGACCCAGCTAGGAAGCAAAACTAGCAACATCTCATTGAATCGAACAGGCCAGGGCTGGATGCAAAGCTTTGGCAAACATCCCGAGGGCCAGCTGTCATGGTCAAAAAGGAATGCTGGGAACTGGGGAATCTTAGCCGTGGGTGGAACCAGGAAAGCAGCACCAGCTCCTGTGAGAGATCCCTCCAATTGCACAGCCCTCCAATGTAACCCTCACATTCACCTCATCCCCCAACTTCATGCTACATTCTAGAGCCTCAGGCAGAGACCTCTCCCCGGGGCCCCTAATAACAAGAGGAAGAAGCAGCACTTCTCTCGTGAGCACAGGCTGCCCTCCACCTGGGCATGGGTGCAGAAACCTCCCCAGACCAGCCTGGTCATCTGAGCAAAGACCAGCAACACTTGCCCTGTCAGGCCCACTGTGTGCTTACAGCTCCATGGTCCTTGTGCCACACACATGGCCCCTGCTGAGGGGGTTCAGGGGCCTGGAACCCCTTCTGGAGGAACTACACAATCTCCATCTGTTTTCTGAGCAGAGGCCGAGCTGTCCTGGACTGCAGTATCTCCAGCTCTCACTATAGCTTTTCTTTAAGTTCCCCAGATGAAACCGCATCAGCTAAAGGGACTCCAGCCCCCCAGTTGTATTTTATTGTGCGTAATCTCACAGGCTTCACAGAGCTGCTCTCCACTGTCACATTTGCTCTTTCTCATGAAAAACCTTTCCACCTCAAATCACCTTCCCTCTTCTGCTCAAATGCCAGATGTCACAGGAGGGTAAGTCAGCAGGGCTCTCAGAAGATACTATTCTTTGAGCATTGGCCTCACTGCCCCTGGGTGGTGCCTTAACCTGTGTGTTAGGTACCTCATGAATCCTCCCCTTGTGGGTAATGGAGACAGGTGATGCATCACCCTCCCATGCCCAGCCTCAGTGGTCAGGCTACCACACTGTGCCAGAGACAAAAGTTAGAGCAACTGCCTGTATTTTACTGGACAAGATAAAGTTTTTAATGAACGATCTCTAATAAAGATGTGTGTATATAGGAAAACAGGCTACTTTTGTGTGAATAAGAGGGAAAACTATGATATTATGTTGGAATTTGCCTGCATATGCATTCAGAAATTCCAGAAGACTTCATAATGTGTGACCATGGGGAGCAGAACGGGAACAAGAGGCATGGGTGGGAGGGAGTCTTCTCAGCTGCCTTTTTGTACTCTGGATTTTGAACCATGTGAAAGTACAATCTATTTTTAAAAATACACATACAAATTTTAAAAATAGGAGGAAAGCATTCACAGATGCTTCCAATGTCCTCTAGTCTGTGTGTCTCTCTCTCTGTATTTCAGAGACAGGAGAATCTGGGTCTGAATTCTCTCACTTCTCTATAAACACAAATGTGATGCAATTGAAGACCTCCCCAATGACTTTTCCAAGGTAATTCTCTACCTTTGGAAAAGGCAGGGAGACAAAAAGAATTGGACTACTGTAGCCTGAAATGGAGTTGATGGAGTATTAGGGAAGTCCCAGAAGTAGAGATCATTGATTTTTCTTAAAAAAAAAAAAACAAATTGGACTTATTCCCATTATGTGGGCCAAATGATAATGTGTCCTTTAAATAGTGGTAGCATTGATTACACATACCCTGGGACTTGACTATCCTTGGGATTCTGGATGTGTGTGCTCCAGGCAGCGGTTTGGAAGCCTGACCAATTCTAATCAACCTTTCGGCAGTCGATGTAGCTGCCTGGCTCATTATCAGAGCTACTGACTCCTAATACCCACTTACAAATGCATCTTGTTGTCATTCTGCTGTTTTCTTTCCACCTTCTGTTTGAAGTAGGGATGCGTGGGATTTCCTGACATTGGCACACACTGTTTGCTGGGAATCTGCTGAGAAAGTAGGTGTGGGTGAAGCACGCTGTATACCCTTGCTTTCCCTGGCTCTCCTGTTTCTCACCTTTTTAGTTGCCCTAGTTCCAATATCACAGCCTTCTTCATCTCCCCAGCTAATGTCTTATGGTGTATGTGCTGCAGTGAACTCTGGTCAAGACTGCTGGCCCAGGTGAGACTGAGGATGAGGGCAGCACCTGCCTCCAGGCTCTTCCACCAGACTCACTCCACTGCCTGCCTTCCCCCCACTGGCAATTTTTCATCCTCCTCCACAACCAGGCTCTTCTCCAGGACCCAGCCTGTGACACACTGCTGTAGTCTCTTTTATCAGCAGCCAATAATCAAACCCCTGGTGCATTTGCACCACCACCCAGCAGGATCATACTAAAAATGTCATACTGGGAGAGCAAATATTTGGGAGGAGACCCAGATGAAGCTGTAATAGAGGGTAACAGGCAATGAGGTGACTTTTGGGAAGCAGGAAGCACAGTCTGGTGGCCCCAGAATAAGGTCTGGCCTCAGGAAATAGATGGGCCTCAGGAAATATTTACTTAATTTGTTAATTCACTGCTCTGGACAATCCTCTAGAGAGACACCTGAGTGTGGGGTGGTGGGTATCATTCCTGGGCCACTTCAGGGGCACTCTCTACCCTTCCCTCCCTTCTCCAACCTGCTCCCTGCCCAAGAGACTGACTGTAGGGACTCTTATCAACAGTGTTTACTCCTCTTGCTTACTGTTGAGTTTGACCAATGAGAGCTGTGGAGGGAGACTGGAGGGGGCAAGGGAATGCAGTCAAGTTGTGCATAGCTGGCTGGATCCTCCACCTCCTGCCACCCCAACTCCCTTCCCCCTGCCCTGATGCAGTCCTCTCCTAAGCACTCCCCTTCCCAGTTTAGGTAACCATGCTTGCCCCCTACTCTTCAAGTCTAGGGGAGATAACCACTTCTGAGTGTTGTTGGCCCTGGGACCCCAAATTAGCTATTGAGGTTTTCCCATATGTAGCCCACATCTTTGTAAGTAGTTCCTGTATTAAACTTTCCTCAAGTTAATTATCCTGAGTTGAGAGTCCTGCTGGGACCCTGGCCGGTACAAATTGAAAGGCTTGCATTTGGGTCCTGGCACTGCCACTTACTATGTATGTGACCTTGGGCACGCCACTTAACTACTCTGGACCTCAAGTCCTTTAACTGTAAAATGAAAGGATTGAATTAGATTTTCTAAAAAAGTATTTCATAAGTGCTTATTGTGAGCTACTCTGTACCAGGTACTACTCCAGATGCTGACCAATCCGTGATGAACACAGTCAAGCCAAGAGCCTAGGACCGTATTTGATGGGCTAGTAGAGAAATGTCTTCTCAGCACTCACTAGTTCTAAACTCTCTGATTCCTTCATGGTCCAGTAATTTTTAAGGCAAGAAAAGATTTGAGGACAGAGCCTCAAAGGGAATGCGTCTACTTCATGTTAGGTGGTGGGGGTGGGGTAGAAGATGGACCGGGCTGGGTTGTCACAGGGAAACTCTAAGCCCAGGGACAAGGGACAAGCAGCAAGGGTAAGTAAATTAAGCTTGTTGGGAAGAATGATCCAGGACCTCTGCCTTCATGTGTCTGTGTGTTAACGATCATCATCATTATTGTCATCATCACTGCAACCAGAAGAGAGATATTCATTACAAATCCTAGAAAAGAAACAGAGTGAAAAGAGAAAAACTATAAACTGTGCTTGATTGTGTTAAATGACAATGATCACTACAGTCATTTGTTAGGCCTGTTTACCATTTGGGTCTAGTTACCAGGCAGCACGACAACACATGTAGATCACTGAATATGCATCAGGTTAATCTTGTTGTAAATTATATTTGATATGAAAGTAAATGGGTGAGATGAATCATTTTTGTTGTTATGTTAACCAGTGGGGTTTGGCCTAAGAGACCTGCAGCCCGCTCTGTTCTTGGCCTCCCCCAGGTGCATCTAGAAGGTAGCGCTCTTTAAGGTGGAGGTGGCAGCTGGCAACAGAAACAAGTAAAGGGTTCGGCTTGCAGAATTTTTCTAACTGAATATGTGTTCTTAGCCTTCTCAGTCTCAAGAGTTGTGATCTTTCACATTCGTACACTGCTTCTCCTTCCTGATTCCAGCCAGTCTCTGGTCTTTTTCCATCTGTGTTAGGACTTTCTTCCTCCAGCACAAGATGTTCCAGAGCAGACAGGCTGTGTTTTCACCAAGGTAATAACACTCCAGATTTACTCAGCACTTCTGGGTCCCAAAGCCCTTTTCCACAGTCTTCTCTTTCAAGGATAGCCAAGACGTGGACCTAGCAGGGGTTCTCCCCATTTGGGGGTAAGCAAATAAGGTCTTACAGAGGCTGGGCACTCAGTCCAAGTTCACATGGTCAGCAGGGAGCATAACTGGGCTTCTCCGCACTGGTCAGCTATGTAGCCTTGATGTCAGGGGACCGCTTTCTGTGATTTCAATCCTCTGCTGGGGAAACCCTGGGTTGGTGGCCCTCTTTGGCTGTGGTGCCCACTGAGTCCATGTCTTCCAAGAGCAGCCTGTGTGTCCGTCGGCTTCCTCTCCTCGGTTTGCTGCTGCCCTGAGACACAGTTGGGTCATTTTTCCTTAAGTGCAGCTCTGGGCCCTTGCTCACCCTGAAATGCACCTGCCTCTAGTTCTCTGAAGAAACAGTCTTCTCTTTCAAGGGCAGGAGCAGAGATGGACAGGAAAGAAACTCCGGCCATGGAACCAGACCATGGTCTGACACGGGGAAGACCATTCCAGATGCCTGCTTCTCCTGCATCTGTCCTTCTTAGAGACATGAGGGCCGGCTCCCTCCACAGCGGGGAAGAGGTACCACAGCTCTCTCCGGTCCTGTTGGGCTCCAGGTTCTTTGTCCAAGGCTCTGGATGCCAGCATCAGCTCCAAAGTACTTTCCAGTCTCAGTTTTCACTAACTTCCTGCCCTGAGGCCATGAAACACACCTGTTCCAGTCCCACTGAACTACTCCCCCTGCCTTGAGACCCTAAATACTGGGTGTGTGCTTGCAGATCTTTCTCTCTGTCTGACCTCTCCTGGTTACAGCAGTAGGCCCTCTGTAGCCTGTCCCAGATGGTGGGACGGGTGCCTCCGCTGAAGCATGGGGTGCGTCATTAAGCACCATATTAAACAACCTGAGTTATTTCATCTGCTGGGGAAGTTAGCCCCTGCTCCACTCTGGTAGGCTGGGGCAGCATACCTTCACTCCTCTTCAACACTTCTTACCTCCTTCTTTAACTAAAACGAGTGCGAGCTCTGACTGAGCTTTCACAGGCAACAGCTTCTAGCCATCATTCAACAACACTGTTTTATTGCCACTGTATTTTTTATCATGCATGGCAAATTATTTTGATTTTTATTTAAGGAGGTAATACAGAGTATCCCTGTTAAGTTATAACTTTCTAAGTTATAAAGACTGGCCCAAACTAATGAAGGAGTTTAATTTAATAATGCCTTGCACACAGAAGTGATGGAAGTCATAGGCCAGCACACACAGGGTTAAATCTGGGCAGGCAAAGCAGCAGGGTGAGAATGGGCACAAATCCCAGCTCTTTGTTCATGGGCTGGGTGACCTTTGGCAAATACTTCTCTCTAAAACGGGGATTGCAATGTGCCTACCTCAAAGGATTATATTAACATAGTGAATGTAAAGCACTTAGCTCAGTGCCTGGTGCATAGATAATGCTCAGTAAATGCTAGATGTCATTTGCCAGCTTAGTAGACAGGTTACCTCTTCCATGAAGCCTTCCTGGGTACCTCTGTCAGCATTTCTCTCTCCTTCCTTTGTTCTTTCATGGAAGAACTTTGTACTTGATCGCACCCTACTTACGGAACTTCACACTTTCTGTCTTGTACATAGCTATGCAGTATTGGACTTTTTACATGCCTGTATCCCACACAGGACCTTGCACATGCTATTAATATGCCTCTGATTACCAATGGATTCCCTTATTTGCATATTTGTTTTACAAAGGCTTGTTTCCTCTCCCCCCCCCCCCCCCCCCAGGGAAGCTTTAAAGATGGTTTCCAATCTTAACATACTATAGAGCATCCTGGAAAACCTTAAAGATTCTGGGGCAAGAGAACAGAGAATACTTGTTTAATATCATTTAAGCCACTACGGTACTCAGGCCGCAAACACAGAGGCCCGTCTATTCCTTTCCTGTGTGGAGTAGGCATGAGGACCGAGCCACAGCCTGGTGTGTGCTACAAGGGTAAGAAGGACAGATAGCTAGCAATGAAAGGGGAGACAGTCACAAGGGACACAAATCAAACAGGGACAACAGGAGTGTGGTCAACACACTGAGCCTTTGAGACAAAATACCCTAAGTGAACCTGATGTGAATCCTTTGCATAGAACTTTACAATTAACATAGAAAAGGGAGTAATAAGTAAGCCTGAATGTAAGAAGGTGACAGGTTCATCTCCGTGATTTCACAGTTTCACTTAAGATGGGACGATGAGGAATGTGTCTCAGAATTATCTCCATTTGAGTGCACCATTTCTCTCCCCTCTTCTCAGAGGCTGCGGCAGAGCCTCTTTGGAAATACAGGCCACACCTTCAGCTGCGACTGGGAAGAGGCCTGTTTCAGGTTCCACGATCCTTTTTCTGACCTGGCTTTTGCTTTGGAAGTAGGAAAGGTAAGAGCAGGTGACAGTTTTTAAAAGTCCCAATTCCATGTTCCTTATCTATGATTCCTTTCATTTCATCCATGTGAATGCATGCTTTCATTACAATCACCTGTAGAAACATACTGAGAATTTAAAATTTAACTGTAAATGATAATAGACTGTTTAAAATTTACTGTCTGGGTCGTACCAAAGACTCAAACTCCCTTTTCTCTTCCCTCCCACCTTCTAAATTCTACCTTTCCTGGCTCTTTTCTCCAAGTCCTAAGCATCCCTGAGGACATAGAGGCAGGAGGAGATCTAGCAACTTCTTTCTGGCTTTTTTAAAACCTCAATAATTCATGTCATTGATCAGCAGTCACACAGAATTTCAAGAGCTAGCTGTCTATTTCCTTACCTCCTACAAATCTAAAAGCTCGATATAAAGCAGGGGCATCGTGGTGGTGGGCGGAGGAGGACACATACCCCAGGTACCAGCCTACGGGGCTCCACAAGAGGCTGGTCACTGCAGGCTCTAGCCTGCTGGGAGCCCAAGGGGAGGGATGGCACAGTGTGGCACAGTGTCCCTTGCTAAGCCTAGTGGATGCTATACACCAGGAGGGAAAAAGGCTGCACAGAAAAATAGATCGTGACATCCATTTTCAAGAGTTCTCTTTTGTACTGCTAGCACTGAGAGGCTCCATTTCCATTGTAAAGCCCTGCTCCCAGCCTCACTATTCATCTTCGCCTTCCCAGGGAGGTGCCCGAAGCATTCAGATGGCTGTACAAGGATCCATCATCAAATACTTGTTGTTTACAAGGAAAGCGAAAGACTGCAACTTCCACAGGTAAGAGGCCCCTGAGAAGTACTTGGAAATTACCCGTTTCCTGAGAATCTTTATATGCTAAATAATAGCAGAAAATCCCCTGGGTCCCCTCAGGAAGGGGACTTGCTCCAAAGGCAGAAATGGGGCTGATTCTCCCAGAGGGGCTGCATTTCATAACCAAGGAGGGTTTTCCTGGAGTCACTCTCAAAGTTCAGTTGCAGAATACTGCTGACAGTTTTTATGCTCTACTGCAGACCACCCTGTCAGGTAAAATGAAGCACCAGGTCTCAGGTGGCCTTACTTGACAATATTTGATGAGAAGCTTCAACCTAGCAATTCCAGGAAGAAACAAAAGGGCAATGAAAAACCTGATAAATGAAGGATTAATCCTCCTATTTAACCAGGCTATCAAAGTACAGTGTTTGGTCATTGCCTATTTAAAAATTCATTCAAATTACTTTATTCTTAGAAGTTAACAAGCCCCTATCACTTGCAAAGCTCTATGCTTGATATTATAGAAACTGAAAATAAGTAAAAGGCATCTATCTGCTCTTAAACAAGATAAGTTATCACCGGAAACTGGAACTAAATGTGCAGTGTATTCTAAGATGGTGCATTGCCAGGTTCCTGAGAAGCAAGCTAAAGCTGGGAAATCTTTATACAAAAGGTGTCTGAAGGGAGTGCCCCCAGGAGAAACCTGTGAGAGAGTGTGGGAAGAGCCCAACATAAAAGGAGAAGCTGCAGAAGAGTATGGTTTCCAGGGCATCTCTGGGGTGTCACTGCCCCACCTTCAGCTAAGGGAGCCCTGGCTACGGGCCATCCTGCAGGAGGGGGCACAACTCCTGTCACTTCTGGGCCAGGTGGCTCCAGTTCTTCAGAGAAAGTTGAAAGCAGGAGCCAGTAGCAACAGTACCAGAAGCAGCTGTCTGAAATAAAAGGGATCCCAGGGAATCTAGACAGAACACACACAATATTCGCTGCACGAATGTAAAGCATTTAACATGGGCCTGGCATGTGGCAACTACTATATACATAGTAATGAGTAACTGCTTTGATAGACCTGCTCCATGAAGCCTTCCTGAACCTTCCCAGTCACAGGTTCCCTCTCCTTCTGTATTCTCATAGCACTTTCTTTAATTCTCGTCTGCCTCCAATGAGGGTTTTGGAATGTGAGATTCCTTGTTACTCATTTCCACATTGCCACAGAACTAGATGGATTCTATAAATTATCGCTGAATTCATTAATAAAACTCTATCATATGTTTCTTCCTGAGGATAACAGTTGTCAATATAAAATGCTGAGGAAACAGGCAGAGTAAAGGTCTAACGCATAAGGGTGGGTTCCCCTTTCCTGGGAGCTTTGACAGCCTGGGATTATTACTCAGTGGAGAGTATTGGTTAAGACTAGGGAGTCAGGAGCTAGACTGCTGCATTCAAACCACTGCTCTACCACTTTAAAGATGAATGACCAGGGGCAAATCATTCAACCTTTCTGTCTTACTTTCCACATCTCTAAGGTGAGAGTAGTAATACTATCTACCTCTCAGGTTGTTGTGAGGATCCAATGAGGAGATCTGTGTGAAGTTCTCAGAACAATGCTGGACACAGTGAGTGCCCACTGAGTGTGAGCTCCAGGTTAGTGAGGACAACCTGAAGTGAGGCCTCCAGGGATACACAGGGTGTGATCAGGCAGAAAAGACAGATGTGGCCGGCAGAGTAAAGGCAGACAAGTGCATGAGCAAATGTGGGAAATATGTTCAGGGGACTGGTCCATCTGGGGCAGAGGGTTTACGAGATAGAAATCTGGGAGATAAAACTGGAAGAATTATTCAGACTGTGCTCGGAAAGGCCTGTGTCATTAGATTAAAGAGCTAGGGTCAGTCCCTGCTGGAGTTCAAGAGAGAACAGCAGAGGGACTCAGTGGGGGCGATAGTGCACAGGGTGGGACTGGCTGAGGTTACCAGGGGAAACATCACGTGCTGTGGGGACACCAGTTCCAATTGCAGCAGAGAGGACAAGGCCCTCCAGGACATTCTTGCAGTGTAGGTTGATGAAGGAACCAAATAGGCCCACCCTGTATTCAGAAGAGTTCACAGAAGCAGAGGCCCTGGCACTCGAATAGGTCACAGTCCACTCCAAGGTTTTCCCACCCCACCTCCTTCCTGTAGTTTATGTGCAATAAGCAAGCAGGAGCAGAAGCAAGCCCTGGCTGTGGCCCTCGCTGGTATCCTGTGGGCTGCAGGAGAAGCTCAGAAGGCCACCCTCTGTCTTGTCACTGAAGACACTTATGTCACCTCAACTCCTGACTATTCTGCAGACAATTTCACTGAGCGGGTGAGTGCACTCCTGCCTGTCCCACTGGAGAATGGGCCAATGAAGCCTGAGTGGGTACTAGACTCACCATGGAAATGGAGGTGGAGCCCTGTGGATGCTCCCGTAAGTGTCTGATGTGGCCAAAGGCACCATCCAAAGAGGCAAGGACATAAAAGGTCCAAGGGGTGTAAGAGATCCAAGCATCCAAAATAGAGAACCTGGCTACAGATTTCTCCTTCCAGAATTCACCATGGTCAAGAATGTCCCATACCTGAAATCACCATGAATGGCATTTCCATGTCCACTGTCTTAAACATAGCTAAATTCTACCTATTAGGAAAAAAAATCTGTTTATGGTTTTATTGCTCAAGATATTATATTGATTTAAAACTGAGGGAGGTAAAAGCAAGGCCAGTAGCCACCCGATTTACCTTGAGTGTTTTACATGGCCTTGTGCAAGATGGCATGTCAGTTTTTAGCAATGTGATTTTGCAATGAAACAAAAATCTCCCTTGAGGTAATAACAGTGGCACCTTATGGATGTGGCTTTCATCTTCCTTTTCATTTTTATCTTCTATTCCTGATTTATAGCTCCAGCTGTTTGAAGTTTTAGACAAAGAAGCCACTGAGAAATTCATCTATGATCATTTACAATGTGTAAGTGTTTAAGCATTGAGATAATTCTTTTATGTTAAACTGATCTTATAGGAATCTTCCTTTTTTTCAAAGTGAAATTTTAATGATGCTTGTTAAGAAACCCAGATCATCTTGAGGGCTAAGGAAGGGCAGAATGAGAGAAAGGAAGCTCGCCTCTCCCTCCCTGCAACCTGGAAAGGGGCAGATCACACATAGACCACTCAAAAATGCTTCTTTCTCCTTGGCTAATCAAACCTAGAAAACAACACAATAGAGGGCATATGCCAGGATTTTTTTTTTTGTGGGAAGAGAAAATGTTAAAGCAGTCTTGCCTCATCTAATGAATAAAACACAAAAGTGGGAAACAACTGAGGCTCTAGCCTGCATGGCCAAAATGACCATCCACACTGACTCCAACGAGATCACTTTGGTCTGAAAAAGGTGGCCCTGTTTCACCTTTTCTATTGGTATCTTCCACACGATGTTTCCTCAGGGTGGGGAGGGAACAAAGAAAAGTAGTGGTTGAAAATGGAAGGTTTGTTTGTTTGTTTGTTTGTTTGTTTAAGATTCCTCTGCAGAGTAGGGAATAAAGGCTGATTTTCTCAAGAATCAGGACTCTACAATGTGAATGCAGGAGACAATGAAATGAGCAGGGTAGCCATGAAGCCATACAACTGTGGACTGTGTAGAAAGGGGAACTGTGATCCAGGAAGCTCACTGCTCTATTCCTTTCAAAGGCCCCGAGACAGAAAACTTTGGCATGAGTTCTCAGCCATGCTAACTACCCAGGATCATGGTTAAACTGGTTCCCCTGGGCCTTCCTCTCCCACCATCTCACACATTTTCACCACAGGCAGAAGAATGGGTCCCCCACAGGTGTCCATACCCTGGCCCCCAGACCTGTGAATGTTCCATCACATGGCAAAGGGGAATTGAGGTTGCTAATCATCTGACTTTAAAATAGGGTGAAGAGCCTGGGTTACCCAGGTGGGCCCAACATAATCACAGGATCCTTAAATGTGGGGGAGAAAGGCAAAAGAGAGGGGAAGAGTGATGTGCTATGGGAAGTGTGTCACCACTGTGGCTGGCTTTGAAGACAGAAGGTGGTGACCATGAACCAAGGACTATGGAGAGGGCCACTGGAAGGTGGAAGGGCAGGAAACAGATTCTCCCCCAGAGCCTCCGGAAGGAACACAGCCCTGCGGACATCTTCATTCTCACCCAGTGAGACCCACATCAGACTTCTGACCTCTAGAACTGTGAGATTTGTATTGTTTAAGCTACTAAATTTGTTATAGCAGCAATATGAAACACTAAAAACTGTGTGATAGATTTTTAATACCTGACAGGAAATGTTAAGCTGGAAGCCTGCTTAGAGCCTCCTTGTTGTGGGCCAGAGATGTTTAATGGGGTTACACAGATAGAGAGGAGTCATGTAAGAAATAAATGATCCTTGCAGCTAGAAGAGGCAAACCATTCCCTCTTGGTCTTCCATCTCTTCACCTCCATCCTGGGAGAGTGATTCAATAGGAAGGCCCCATCCCCCTTCTGCCCATTCGCAAGGGATTCTTCCGGCATTGAGAATCAGAAGATCAGAGCTGAAGCTACTCATGGGATTTCCCCATCAAAGACAAAGAGTGGAGCTGGAATACACAATAAAAGCTCTAAGCAGAAGCAGAATGCCCAGCACAGGTGGGCTTCACACAAGAGCTGCCTGTGTTGAGCCAATGCAAGCTGACCATTCCCGTAGTCATGCTGTGGAAGAGCAGGCACCATTTCCTGAGCAAGGCGCAAACCATGACCAGGGGCTGCTCATTGTGATCAGCCCCCATTCAGACCTTTTTACCAAATGTCCTTCACTATCAAAATGCACCTGTGTACACAGATCTCAAGCTAGATGACTTGGGGCTACATATGTGCAGTAGGCCTATTGTTATAGGTTGAATTGCATCCTTCCAGAAAGATATGTTTAAGTCCTAACTCCTAGTACCTGTGAATGTGCTCTGATTTGGAAGTAGGGTCTTTGCCAATGTGATCAAGTTAAGAGAATGTCATGCTGGATTTAGGTGGGCACTAATCCAATGACTGGATCAGGAAGGAAACTTGAACGTAGACCCAGGCACACAAGGAGAACACCATGTGATTAATGGAGTCAGAGACTGGAGTGATGCAGCTCCCAAGCCAAGGGACACAAGGGGCTGCCAGCAGCCACCAGAAGCTGGGAAGCTCAGGAAGCGTCCTCCCCCCAGGTCTGCAAAGAAAGCATGGTCCTGCTCTGACACCTTGATTTAAGACTTCGGCCTTCAGAACCATGACAGAACAAATTCCTATTGTTTTAAGTCACTCAAATTTCTGATAATTTGTTATAGAAACCCTAGGAAAACAATATACCTACATCTGCAGCATTAACCCACATGGTGTTATATTTTTTAAAGTTTGAGTCAGTAACAATCAAAAACAATCAGAAAAATCCCACATGTAAACCTGGATTTTAGCTTTTCTCCCCAAATCGTAAAATCTGGCTGCCCTCCATCTATAACTTGGCATGTCCTCAACTGACTGAAAGCGACTTCCACTAGACAAGCTGAGATAGACTGAATGATGTTATCCCACTGGTAGAAAGGACTCTGCTGTGTGATTAAGATTTTGAGATGGGGAGATTATCCTGGCTTATCCCAGTGGACTTAATGAGTCAGCAAGGTTCTATGAGGAAATAGGATGGTAGGAGAGGAAGAGAAAGAGGTGTGATGCCGAGGCAGAGGAAGAAGAGGCTATGTGATGAGGGATCATGGGCCAAGGAACAAGAACAGCTTTCAGAAACTGGAAAAGGGAAGGAAACGGAGTCTCCCATAAAGTCTCCACATGGGACACAAGCTTGCCAGCTGTTTGAGTTGAGTTCAGTGGCACCCAGGGTGGGCTTCTAACCTCTAGAAATGTAAAATGATAAATTTGTGTTGTTTTAAGCCCTCCAAGTTTATGGCAATTTGTTACGGCAGCAATGGAAAACTAACGCACACGTGTTCTCCAGGTTGCCTCGGGCCCCAGCCCTCCACATTTCTCTCGCTCACAGTCTGCAATATATCCATTGGGGTTCCTGTCTGGCTCCTATGGCACAGGAATTTGTCCTTCTCCCAGGCCCCAGATAGCAAAGGGGACAAACTAATCCATAAAAGGAAGAGCACAGGTGTTTTAACCAAAGCCATCCTGACATAATGCCTCTAAAGGAGAGTCATCAGCCTTGTGCCCCTCAAAAGCAAGCCAAGGAGCTTCTTTTCAGCAGGTAGAGTATTGACCAAAAATGAAGATAAGGCCAACTAATGAGAGGCCCTGCATGTGGGTTGGTCAATTTGGATTTGACCCTGGGGATCACAGGGCACCTTCAGAAAGTTCTGGTCAGAAAAGCAACCTGACCAAGAAAAGAGACAGAGGAGAAGTGCCGTAGGGAAGAACAGACACTGGACCTAGCATGTTCCAAGAACCAAGGTAGGAATTGTGCTTTATGTCATTTCACTTTTGCAAGAAACCTGGGAAAAGGTATTCTTATCTGCAATTGCAGATGAGGAGATTGCAACTCAAGGAAGTCAAATAACTAGGGGTTAGTAAGTAGTAGGACTGGTGCTGAACCCCAGTCTGAATAACTCTGAGCTATTTCCATCAAGCCTTTCTGCTCCCCAGAGTTTAATGGGGAACCAGGAGGGCTGCACTGACTGAGAAGAAGCTGGGAAGGGGTGCCAGGCAAGAGAAGTGCAGGGACCTGGGCTAGGATGGACAGTGGGAAAATGGAGAGGAAAGATATGCTACATCTTAGCCATGATTTGAAGAAAATCACAAGAGAGAAGTGGAGAAAAAAAAGATAGGTTGAAAACCAAGGGAATGAAGGTGCCATTGGCAGGTGTGAGGCAAGGAAGGAGAATTCATCTGAGAGTGAAGATAGATCTGGGAAGCAGGGAGAGCTCCAGCTGTCCTTTAAGCCATTGGAAAATAAAGCTCTCCAGCCGTAAATCCTTGAGCCCATGCCCACAGATATAGATAGCTGCAATACTTGTAGGCAAATGTGCTTTTCTTTTGTTTTCCAAACAGTTTAATGGAGAAGGGAGCCGTGGGGTCATCCTGTTTCTTTACAGCCTGGTCTTCTCCAGAACTTTCAAAAGGTAAAGTCTACAATATTTCCTATAGCTCTAGGATCACATAAGCTGTGTACTCTTGTGTTGGAAAATATTTGTATGCCCTATTGGAAATACAAGTGCAACTTTTTCTGGTGGATACTCTTCTGTTGATACATCCTTTTCTGTAGTCAGTTTGGGTAAGTGGATGTTATCAAGAAAGTTTGAATCTGCTTTTCTGGTACAGTAATAGGTTTCTTCTTTTTGTGGTTATAAATATTGGCCACCAACAAAGATTATTTGTACAGTGTTCCTGAAACTTCTCTTTCATATACCACCATCACATTTTTGTGGTCTATATTATTATTTACTTAAGTTTTATTTAAATCAACACACATTTGAATATCAACTTCTTTCTAAACATCATCCTTTAAATCATGTATTTGCTGTATTAAAGAAAATATGTGCTAAACACATCACTCTAAAAATTTTTAAATGCTCATATCTATATCATCCAAAATCATACCACACTTTGGAAAACACTGCCCTGAATTATGCCTGATGCCTCCAAAGCACTCACCATGCTTGACCCAAGTCTTTAGGTCTTATTCATAGAAGGGCTTGACCTGTAGTTCTGTGAATAGAATCTTTCAAGAACACATATAGCTCTCATACCAGCACTTAGCACCTCCCTCTGGGTGACAGCAGGAGCCACATGGTACCTTGACTTTAACATTGTCCAGGGTAGAAACCTGACCCCTGCTCTCTGATGAAACAATAGAGGCTACCTTTCTGTAGCCAAGAAATGGACTTAACTTCCAAGCTGGTGTTTTCCACTTGAAGAGCCTGTTCAACTCTGCCTTGTGCCAGCACTCTCTGGAGAGGTCATGTGTCACCACCCTAAGCACAGCATCCCTGGTCCCTGAGCAGTTTCTCTATGGAGCCCAGCATCAGAACACATGCACAAGCTTTCCAACATGTGAGGTCTGCAGCCTCTCCCTCACCCTCACCACTCACCACTGGCTTCTCCCACCTGCACCCATTGCTTTCCCTCTGCAGCCCCAGTCCAAGAAGCTTTTCCTGTGAGAGATGGAAACAGGCGAGGAGCATGGGGTTGGGGGGCATGAGTAGGCGAGCCCCGAGGACTGCTGCTTTGTGTTGGGTGCGGAGGGAGGAGTGGCTGCAGGTTCTCAGTGGAGTCTTCCCCTCTGACCAAATGTTGATGGCTTCCCCATCCTGTAGGCTTCAGAAGGACCTAGACGTCTCCACTGTTCACCTGTTACAACCGAATGCTGGAGGCTTCCTATGCAGGCAGGTTGGTTGGAAGACTTTGACTTTCCATGGTCTGAATTAGGCTTTTTTTTTTCTTCAATAAAGTGTATTCTCTCTTCAGTGAAGAGATATCAAGCTGTCTTTGAAAAACTAAGATGCTACTCTGAGTTTGTTATCAGATTCTACCTTTCAATTTCCATTACAGTCCTTTCTGGTTTATCTCTGAGACCCCTACACCCCTGAGACTCTAGAAACATGAGAAAATACCTTGCCCTGACCCACCAGAAGTCCCTAATAACTGAAAGAAAGCTACTATAAAAACATCATAACTTCATGCTTCTTCAGTCGTAACTATGAAAACCAAAGTTCAAAAGAAATGTAAAGGGAGGACCAGCAATAGCATCCAAGCCGGGTAATCGGAAGTTATGGGGCATGGCTCAGGAAAAAAAGTCAACAAACTATTGCTTTAACCCTACCAATTGTTCATGACATACATTTTTCTAGAATTATATGTTGTATGATTTCATTTTTTTTAGTAAAATGGTAATTTTAAAATGATCATTAGAAAAAAAAGAAATTATGTCCTTCAGTCATTGCTACCTAAGATGTAAATATTTGTAAAATATCAAGGTAGGAGGGGATAATGGGGGGAAAGGGGAAGGGTTTTCAGAAACATGTATAAAAGACACATGGACAAAACCAAATGGGGGTAGGATCGAGGGTGGGAAGTGGGCATGGCTGGAATGGGGGAAAATGCAGACAACTGTACTTGAACAACAATAAAAAAAATTAAAAAGTAAAAAAAAATTGTAAAATATGTCATCTAGGCAGTTCTGAACATGATTTTAACTGGAAGAGCAAGTCCACATGTCTTTAATGGCTGTCAAAATGGAAAGTCTCAAGAAATATTACATGGAGTCCTGACTCGCAGTGACGTCGGCTATTTGCGATGGGGCAGGGACACCTCAGAGGATGATAGGCTTTCCCAGGTGAGTGTGTCCTGATTCTCAACTGCACAACCAGAGTGCCAATGCTTTGACATTTTTTAAGTCTCTATATTAAGGCAGTTCAAATCTGAGCTTACCTTTAGTACTTTCCTGCATACCTCCCACTACATACATACACACACACACACACACACACACACACACACACACAGACTTTCAGGGGCTAAACAAATATCCAACTCTACTTGCTTCATATTTTATGTATTTTATGTATATAGAGTATAGGTAATATAAGTAATACGCAAATAACTAAAAACAAACCTGAAATATACGGATAAAAGGAAGTCCCCTTGCATTCCCACCTGGGCACAGCCCCTTCTCAGAAGTCAGTACTGCTCATAGCTAATGGATAGCTTCCCGATCCTTTATTTATGCAAATGAACTCATATATTCCATCCATTGCTCAAAGCCTTAAAAATATCACTGTGGTTACAAAGGGGGCCCACTTAATTTTTTTTTTAATTTTATTTTTCAGTTACATTTGACATTTGGTATTATTTTCTATTAGTTTCAAGGGCACAGCTCAGTGAAAGGGGCCCACTTGTGAAACTTCTCTCCAAAGCTTTCCAGCTCTGGCAATTTACAACCTCTGACAATCAGAAAATAGAATGTGCTGTTGAAAAGCACAACCAGAGAATTAAATAGGATGAGATTCCACAAAAACAAACAGGAGAGAGAGTAAGAAAACAAATACACTCACCACAAACCACAAATCAAAGATACTTCTGTGCTATTTTCACAAAAAATTTCCTCCCCAAACCCAGGGAAGGCAAGGCAGATTCTGTGAAAAGCAACTAACTCTCTGGAGTGGCCTTGAAACTAGCTGGGATGTAATCCAATACGATGATGACATAATCTCCAGGCCTCCCAGTCCCCACCCTCTCCCAACCACTGCACAAAAGGAGGTCCCTGCTGCTCCATGGCTGTCCTGTCCTTCCCGTTCCCTGTCCCAGCCCAGAATCCCTTTCCTCTGTGCAGGCCTGTGTACTTGACAAGGTCCTTCTATGTCCACAGCATCATCCATCCTTCCCCCTCCTGTTAGCTCCAGCCACGGGTTACATGAAATCAGCATCTCACAACACATGCAAACCATGCGTCTCTTGGCATCAGAACAGTAGTGTGTGACTATAGCAGATTAGTATGTTTTGTATACAAATGTGTTTTAAATGTTTGTTTATTATTCCTCGAGTTTGAAATCTAGGTCCATCGTAGAAAAATAAGTGACAGATAAGTGAAAAATGAAAAAGATGAACCCAATCCCATAATTCAGGGGATAATCCTTTCCATAATTACCCCCTTTCTTTTTCTTTCTAATATAAATATGTTCTATTCTACTCTTCTGAAACTTGCCTTTCTCATTTAACACAAATATCTTTATATATCCTTCATCATATTTAATGGATGCAGCATTCCTACTGTGTGAATGTGAAGGACCGTACTTTGAATATACCCAGGACAGAGACTGGATTTGTAATTGATGTTATCATAAATTTCCTAATCACTTGTTGCAGATATTTGGGAATTCATCTTAGAATTTGTTACATACATAATAACTAGGAAAACTAAGCTAGAATAGGGGACTTACAGATTTCATTTTACATATCTTTCTTTTCTTTCAACTACGCATGGTCCCTTGACGTCCATGATCAAGCACCCTGTACCTATCCGAGCCCAGTACTATGCTGAGACTCAGTGTGAAGAAAAATGGCAGGAAGCACTGGGGGCAAGTTTCAAGGAGGGATGGCACAAAACCTGCAGTAATAATTTTAGTGCATTGTCTAGTATTACAAAGCTCTTTTGTAATATTATTTCCCTACATCCTCATTATAAACTACAAAGATTTAAATCAGTGTTACTCATATTTCCGTCATTTGAGTAGGTAATTCACAAGCTTTGTCATATCTCCATACCACCTCTGCTATTATTTGCTTAATATCTTTCTTTAAATCAACTCACTCTTAAAATTGGAATCCAACCTTTTCTGTAGCAGTAATACAAGCTGCTGACTTGATGTGCTATTTTTCCATGATACATATTTAAATAAATAAATATGTTTTGCTTTAAAAGTTCACCCCTTGTGCCAGTGACTTCATGACCCATGCCACCAGTGGGCACTTGCACCACACTTTAGAAACCTGGTATAAAAGTGAGGAAGCTCTTGTGGTGTAGCCCTGGCCTGGAAACCAGGAGACTCTGTGGAGGCCTTGCCCTGCCACTCACAGGGGTGTGACTTGGGCCAGTCACCTCCTCTCTGAGCCCATTTCCTCATCTACAGACTAATGTCCTAACACCTGTCCTGCAACCACAGGACTGATGCGAAGAGCAAATAAATCATGAAAGCTGAAGGCTGTTGGAAAGCAGAAATGACCTATACGTACGTAAGACTTTATAATAGAAGACAAAGAATAACAATACAGTGCTTTATTCAGCCATGTTCATTCAGTATCTACTAATTGCAAGGCTCTGTGTCCGACACAGAGGTGAGTCCTACATGGGCCAACATATACACACACTGATTGCTGTAAGAAGAATATAGGCAATAAACGGTACAGCCACTCTGGAAGGCTGCATGGCAGTTTCTTACAAAGCTAAACATATTCTTAACACACAGTCCCACAATTGCCCTCCTTGGTATTTACCCAAAGGATTTGAAAACTTATATTAACACAAAAACCTGCATGTGGATGTTTATAGCAAATTTATTCATAATTGTCAAAAGGCAACCAGGTTGTCTTTTGCAGGCGAATGGATAAATAAACTATGGTACATTAATGGAATATTATTTATTCATTGGAATATTATTTACAGTATTTCAATGGAATATTATTCAGTGCTGTAAAGACATAAGCCCTTGCCCTGACCAGTGTGGCTCACTTGGTTGGAGTGTCATCCCATAAACCAAAGGGTTGTGGGTTCAACTCCTGGTTGGGGTGCATGCCTGGGTTGTGGGTTTGGTCCCCAGTCAGGGTGCATACAGGAGGCAACCAACAGATGTTTCTTTCTTGCAGTGGTGTTTCTCTCCCTCCCTTCCCTCCTCAAGCATGTTCTTGGGTGAGGATAAAAAAACAAAATGAAATTAAAAAAATAAATGAGCTATCAAGCTGTGAAAACGCATGGAGGAAACTTAAATGCGTATCACTAAGTGGAAGAAGCCAGTCTGAAATGGCTATGTACCTTCCAGAGCGGCTGCACCGCTTGCATTCCCACCAGCAGCGGATGAGAGTTCCTGTTGCTCCACACCTTCACTAGCCTCCGGCGCTGTCCGTGTTCCAGATTTTGGTTGTTCTAATAGGTGCATACTGGTATTTCGTCGTTGTTTCATTTGCATTTCCCTGTTGATATATGATGTGGAGCATCTTTGCATATGCTTATTTGCATATACATATCTTCTTTGGCAAGGTGTCTATTAAAGTCCTGGGCCCACTTGGAGAGCCTTTTAAACTATCAACACCAGGTCTTCCCCCAGAACAGTGTCAGCTTCGTTGTAGGATCTGTGCAGCCGCGAAGGGCCCTGCACTTAGAAGTCTTAACACTGGTCTTAATGCTCTGCTGCTGCCATCGTAAAATTCTTCATACTTTCTGAACAAGGCCCCCTGCATTTTCATTTTGCATTGCCTCCACAAATTGTATGGCTGGTCCTACAATGATTCTGTGTTATTCAGTCTGGGGAGAACCTTGGCATCAGAATTTTTAAGCCTACAGGTGACTTGGGTGTACCACCAAGGTTAGAAACCTCTGTTCCAGAGCAGGGAGGCTGGACCTTGGCATGGCTGACGATTTAGACCAGATGATTCTTTGCGGTGGGGTTGTTTTGTGCATTGTGGGATGTTTAGCCACACCCCTGGTCTCTGCACACTAAGATGCCAGAAGCAGCCCCCCTTCCCCCCCCGCCAGTGTGACATCCAAAAACGTCTCCAGACACTACCAAATGTCCCCTGGGGACAAAATGGCCCCAGGTGAACCACTTCTCTAAAGAAAGAGGAAAAAGCCCTATCTGGTGTGGCTCTGTGGGTTGGGCTTCCTCCCGCAAACTGAAAGTTCGCCATTTCGATTCTCGGTCAGGACACATGCCTGGGTTGTGGGCCTGGTTCCCGGCTGGGGCTGTGTGAGAGGCAGCAGCCTGATGTTCCTCTCTCTCCCCCTCCCTTGCTGTCTCTCTCAAAATAAATAAATAAAATCCTTTTTTAAAAAATCCTTTTAAAAAAGGAAGAGGAAAAATTCTTGTTAAGTTTGGATCATTAAGTCCATTTCAAGTAGAATTGGAAAACTAGCTATTTCAACTGACATTACAAAAAAATATCTTCTTTTAATCAGTATCAGAAAGGCTGACAGCTTTCTGTTCCCTTTTAACATTCAAAAGGCTCTGGGGACCAGTTTCAGACCTTATCTTAAATTAAAATTAAACAGGTGTTTGCTAAATAGCTGAGAGAAGTGGCTGTGTTAAGAACATGCCACCAAAGGGGAGGAAGGGAGGGAGGGATGGATGGGGGTTGGGGGGAGGGAGAGAGAGAGAGAGAGAGAGAGACTCAAAGAGTCAAGAATTTATAGGCATTCAGGGCTACCATTTTCTCAGGATCATATTTCTTTCTACACAGGTCAGCTCAGACCAATGGGGCCATTAAATCATACTCTAACAAAAATTATCTCAGATCTTGAAATATTCTCTAGGACCTTAATATTTGCTACAACATTAAAGCCAGTGAAGAGGCTGAGGCATAAGGTGAAAAATATGCTTTGCCCTCTGCTGGGAAGAGGGCAAAATGTAGGCGACAACAGGGCCACCATCATAAGCTTGCCCACGAATTTAAAGTGGGCACCGGATGGAAACTGCTCAGGTTAGCTTTGAAATCTACATAGAAATCAAATCTCCAATGCTTCCATCTTTCCGAAAAGTGACTAATGTGGCTTTTCATCCTTCCTTTCTGGACTCAGGGTTCTCTCCCCAGGGAGGCTCTTATGAATCTTGCCTCAGTGAAAATTGCCTGAAATTGTACACTAATGGCCTGAAGCCCTGAGGATGCTGATTAAGTTGTCTCTGTCAGGTTGTCGAAGTTCGGTTTCAGAACAAATGTATTAAAGAGCAAATACAGGCTGGCAGTTAGTTTTCTGACTTGAACTGCTGAGACATGAATAGGTTGGACATATACTCGTATACATACAAAGATTATTTCATCTGAAGGTGCTTTTTTCTTCTTTGTAGATCAGCTCATTATTTTAAGATAAAAATAATACCTAACTCATTTCTATCATTACAACAACTATACATACACTAATTTTATATGTATAGCAATTTTATATTTTTTCAACACCCTTGAAAATGGTAATTAAAGAAAGTACAGCAGGTCCTCCAAAGGTGGCATTTCATTCACTGTGTCTAGTTACAGCACTGATGAGATGCCACAGGAATTGAACTCTTGTTTATATCAACTAGTCAACGCTAAAACTGGTTTTATCACACATCAGTTTGCTTCAAGTCTCAGAGCCTATCCACGGCACTACATGAGGGCCTACTGTGTATATGAAACTTATTTATTCCCTGCTGTGCCAGCACACCCTGTGGTGTGCCGGGCCCTCTCTGAGCCACTTGCAATGATACCTTAGTCCATTTAATCCTCACTTGCTCTCAAAGTGCTAATCAGTGTTAGTTTAAGTCCAGTTGTCTGGTCATTCACTCACAGACTGAGAAAGGTACAGGACCTTGCCCATGGCCTCTCTAAGTGAGTGTCAGAGCCAGGGCTGTGAGCCCGGACCTGCCAACACCCGAAGCCCACACTCTGCCCACAGCGCCACGCCGACTGTCATCATCGTCTTTACTCATCTTCTGACAAAGCGGTCAACACAAAGTGCTCATTTTTGGAATGACACTCTGAGTGCTCTTATAATCTATCATATCTATATCTCTACATATAGACTCATATTACATACCCTATAATGTCCACTCCAGGTGTGTCAATGTCAGGCTGTGACATTCGGGTGGTGATAAAATCATGGCTAGGTTTTAGAATGGATGATAATTGTGCTGAACAGGCTAGAACTTGATCCACTGACTTCCAGGTTAAGGCACTTGTGAGTCTGAGTGATTGAGATCTGCAGGTTCTTGGGACACACACCATCAAAGCAGGGGTGTCCAACCTGCAGCCTGCAAGCCACATGTGGCCCAGGATGGCCATGAATGTGGCCCAACACAAAATTATAAATTTACTTAAAACATTTTGTTTGCTCATCAGTTTTCATTAGTGTTTGTATATTTAATGTGTAGCCCAAGACAGTTCTTCTTCTTCCAGTGTGGCCCACAGATGCCACAAGGCTGGACACCCCAGAAGGTGTCTTGCCCCATTTGCCTGCTGGTGCGGCAGGCTGCACCTGTCAGATGTAGGCTGGGAGGGCAAGCTCAGTGGCACTCAGTGGTGCACTGGCCTGAAGGCCATCTGACTGCAGTGTATCCAGGAGTCTAACATTTCTCAACATTCGATCATAGGACTGAAACACTGTGCAGAGCAGAATTTCGCTCAGGAAAGAACTGGACGTGACTCTAGAACAGTGCTCTAAGTATCGCTGGATTGAAGACCCCACAATCACTCCCCTTCCTTTCTGCTTGGAGACAGGCTGACCCCACACAGGAACCATGAATCTGCCAGCTGGGCATCAAAGTGTTTTATGGGTATTTAGGGGCTCCTGCTTAGGATGGGTGTTATAAATTGAAAGAGTAAATGTATGCACTGATAATAAAAACCTAATATAAGGAAGGTTTCTGAGTTCAAAAAGAAAGCTGACACACTGCCTGACAGATTCTGCTGAGGTGCAACCCATCTATAAGGCTGTGTCTGTCTCCCCAGAGCGAATCTCTTCTTTCTCTGTGATAAAATTGCAGAGACAGCAAAAACACACAGCTTTCAGCCCCAATGTCACAGCCCAGTGGGTGAGGTTTTTTAAAAATGCAGTTCTCATTAGAAGACACGGCAAGCCCCCCAGAGCCCATCAGACTGACAGTGCCCGCGGAACACAGCCAGCTACCCACAGGATGGGGCACTATTTCGAAGCCTCCTGTCACTTCTCTAGTTGAAGGTACAGGTTTGAGTGTGAGGTTCCAATACCTAAGTGAGAACATAAAGCAGTTTGAGTCTAACACCATCTGGAAAGCCTTAGGAGGTTCACATTATCTTCGCATCTGCCACTGAGAAGAAAAATCAACTTTGATTTTTAGAAGGGACTGAAGCCATTTAGGTCGGCTGGAATGATGGCCCCAGTCACCCTGCCAGAGCGCGGCACCATCCCTGTGGTACTCTCTTTCCTCTTCACATTTTTCCTTTAAAGAGACCGATGCAAATCCAACCCTAAAAGTACCAAATGGAGCTGCACCCCTGCACTGTGCCCCTGAGTCACTGAGGAAGTGTCCTGCAAGCACGACAACCTGCCTGCAAGCGTGCTCGCAGAACCTACATCAACCTGGTGCTCCAGGTGGCAGAGCCGAGAGCCAGACCAGTAACAGTTCTGCGCACGAATCATCCCCAGGAATCAGCAAAGAAAGCACAAGGTTTCCAACCCCTTTCTTCTGTTCACATTACCAGACTGGGGCCTTGGGACTTACAATATCAAGCTTGTTATGCAAAGGCACATTCTAGGTGGCATGGAAAAAGAATTGCGTGGACTCAGATCTTGCCCTCTCATGTTGGAATTTGCTCACCCTTTTTCCTCTCCTTATAGTTTGACATTGGCTTAAATGATACATGTTATGAAAGGCTCTGTTGCTGCATAGGATGTTGAACCTATCGGGCTTACTGCACAATGAGCGAACTTAAGAAGAAAGGTATTTTATTTATAGTACCACTGTATCACAATTTAATTTCCTTTTTACCATAGCAACATGAGGCAGTATGCACAAATTCTTCATTGGTGGAATCTCACCAATAAACCATATTTAGAATCCTGCTTTGTGGGGGGAGGGAGTAGCTGATAAACTACCTAAACACAATACAAAATCTTGACTGAAAATCCTAGCCAAACAGATTATGTGGTCTGCCAAGAAAAGAAGGGGGTGGAATATTTGGCTGGCGCTTTGTTGCATTTTTGCAGGACTCACTTTAAGCCAGGTGTGTGCTCAGCTGCACTCGCAGAGCTCGCCTCTTCGACTTAATACCCAAAGTACCATGACAGTTATGAGTGACGTTTTCTTTTTCACCAGAATATCCCAAGACGAGCGAGGCTCTGCCTGCTCAGTGTAGTCACTCTGTATGGTCACTCTGGGGGCTGGAGTTTGTAGTATTTATAACTATACAGTTGGCCTTTGAACAACATGGGTCTAAACTCCATGGTTCACGTCTGCATGGATAATTTTCGATAAATGTCTGTACTATTTTTGATCTGCAGTTGGGATTCCGGATGTGGGAGGCCTACTGTCTGCATTGATCTATACCATTTCATACAGGGGACTTAGCATCAGCAAATTCTGGTACCAATAGGGTTCCTGGGACCCATCTGATATCAAGGGACAATTTAAGTTCTGTGGGAGTCAAAGGATTTTCAACTGCCCGGGGGATCAGTGCCTAATCTCCCACCCCATGTTTTTCCAGGGTCAACTGTCCTTTATTTTCCTTCTCCCCTAATAAAATCCTAAATACCTTTGAGTCCAGGAAAGGAAACTGTTGCTTTGTTACATAAAGTAACACTAGTGTGGTGTCAGCACCTTGCAGAGTATGTTATCTGAGTGCAGGTTAAAGTTTGCCTACATTACAAAGATTCTGTGAAACAGTATGGTATGGGTCTGTATTCTACTACATGAAACAGACATACTTTATAGGAACACTCATGGGCTTAAAGGCACCAAGAATATCTATCTAAAGTTCAAAAGGAGTGACATCTTATTATGAATAGTATGAACAGCCATCAATTTCCTAATTAGTTTATCCAAGTTTACCAACCCATTAACTCCGAGTCCTGTGGATCATATTCTGATGACATGTAACCTCAGTACTGAAGGTGCCATGGCAAGAAGGCCTAAGAAGGAGAGTGCTAATGTTATAACTAATGAATGGCTGCAATCTTATTCGGAAGTCAGAGGTGGATTCTGGGAGGTTAACACCTGCAGCTGCTTCAATAACACATCCTCAGTGTTTTATTTCCAGTGCAGTCAGTGGGCAACTTGCATCACCTATGATATGTGAGATGCTCATGTCATATGCAGTCAAAAGGGGTCACCTGGAATGTGAGTAGATGTGCAAATCCTGTACCCACTGTGAGCAAGTCCAGATTAGGGCACTAGGCTTGCTCCCCCTTTAAAACTATCAACTAAAACTGGGGTCGCTTCTTTCAAATACAATAATATAATTTTTCTGTGCTAGTGAAAAGTGAAACATTTAAAGGCAACAGCATCTCCGATTCACCCACTCATCCATAACAGAAGGATTTAAAGAAAAACGAAGAGAGTTTGATAGAATTATTGAGAAATCAAATATCTAGTTATTATTCTTTAATGCTTGGGTTTACAAAACACTTGATAATTATTCAAAGCTGGATTTTCCATAAACAGAGTTTGTTCCTGAACACACAGCACAACTCTGAGGATTGAGGAGAAAAGAGACAGAATTGGATCCTACCATTATGGGAAGCCACACCAGGGTGGAGGGTCCAGTCGCTCTCCCTGGCATCGCGTGGACATGATGCATTTTTCCATGTAGCTCATGTTATCTAAGTAGGAAAATAAATGAGTTAATGAGTTTTAATAGCAACCTTTTAAAAAATATGTGCTTCCCTGCACGTTTAAACAAAATGGTAGCTCTCGTTAATAGAAATGTGCTGTCACATGGCGACACCCTCGGGGGCTACAACAGTGCACACGCACTCTTTACTCCTGGGCTGCCAGGGTGGCATCTTTGTGAACCTGATCCACCAGCTACCAGAGTTCAAGGCCGAACTAACCGTTGCCTGGTAAGAACAGATAACAATCTGGTTATAGCTGTAAACTTACTATGTAATGGTAAACAAGTACATTCAGCTCTAAATACATTTTCGAAATTGATCTACGTGTTAACATACAGATATGTGTATATATGTGTGAGCATGTGTGTGTCTGTGTTTTCACCTCATTTCCCAGAAGCTTTTTCCTATATCCAAAATACTGTATCTTTCTATAACCTAAATGAGCTTTTCCCCATATTCTGAATGGTCAGCTGCTAGAAGTCTGGCCACCTGCTGAATGTATCCTGTCCTGTCTCGGGAACAGGAGCTTGTACGCTGGTCAATAACAAAGAAACCTGGAGTTCTCTTATTCCATCCCTACATTTATATTTCAATTTATCTATGTGTTCTCTGTCTCACTTCAAACCCAAACTGAGCTGTTTCTACCTCCTCCATGAGGCTACCCTCAAAAACAATTTTTAAATAAAATCCATTATGAGAAAAACAACAGCATCACCACCAGAACACACCATTCATAAATGTAAATTCATTCATGAAGTTTCATGTCCAGTCTCCCTCCACACACAGGGCCAGGCAGAGCGGGGAGGGCACCGAGCTGTTTCAGAGCTGCTTTTGATCATGACGATGTATCAGCATTAGCTGTAAAGTCGGCAAAATCTCTATATATTCATCTGCGTTTACTTCTCCCCTTCCAGGTGGGCAGCATGCTGAAGACTCCCAAATTACCGATTTGGCTGTGCGACATCAATGGAAATTGCAGTGTCCTTTTCAGCACAAATAGGAAGCTCTTATCAGACTGGAAAATGGAGCGGCTCTTTGATCTGTACTTTTACAGCGGGCAGCCCTCACAGAAAAAGCCTGCCCGTCTTACCGTAGGTGAGCATTTCCAACTCCACGTGCAGTGCGCTTTAATGTGCTCAAAGAGACATTTAACAGCTGTGTGGATATTCGTGCTAGGTCTGTGGGGAAATACTTAAGTTTGATTTCTGAAATGAAACCCACCTGTGAGCCCTATGGGCCCCAAGCCCAGCGCTGTAACCTGGGGGTTCTAAGCCTGCTGTAAATAAGATCAGGAGTTAGAAGTAGCTCAAGGAACAAATAACTTCCACGTTAAAGAAAAAAACAAAAGGTGCAGTCAAATTTCCAAAAAGCCTTTTCCAGGGTCTTTTATCTTTGAGCACGCGGTATTTAAAACCTGAGGAAAGAACCAGAAAAAAAAAACAAATGAATTGGGAAGAAGGGTTCCAGTTGGCCAATTTTATCCCACAACCAAACATCAGGTGATCATCATGTGACATAAGTAACTGAACTGATGATGCATTTCTGTTCAGATTAGTTCAAAAAGCCTTTAGGAGGGCCTACTAAGTGCCAGACACTGTGCTAAACTCTAGGAAAGCCAGCAAAACTCAGGCATGGTCCCACAAATATTAGGAGGTTCTAGTCCAACGGGAGAGGCAGACAATCACACAGGTCATTTCATTCCATTTCAACCACAAATTTAAACTTGTGAGGAAAAGAGGCTAACCTTGACATGTCTTTAAACACTGACCCTTTGGACGAGGGAATAGAAGTGATGGGAGGGCGAGTCTGTGTCTGGTAGCTCAGCCTCCCACGGAGGAGGCTTGTTGGTTTGATCTCTGGGTCCTTGTGTTGATATCATCGGCCTGTTCATTATCATGACCAAATCTGAAAAAGTGTCTCAGTGACAAATTTTTCTGCACAGATCCTAATTCTTTTTCTTTAATTATGAGAAATATATATTAGCCCACTTAATTTAGTGGGACATTGGCAATATGTTCATTAAAATATATTATCATTTCTACTTTACTGTTTTCTTTGAGAAAAGCATGATTTTCTTTTTATCCCCACCTGAGGACATGCTTATTAATTTTAAAGAGAGGGAGTGAGAGAGAGAGAGAGAAACATCAATTCGTTGCCTCTCATACATTCCAACCAGGGACCTGGCCCACAACCTAGGTGTGTACCTTGACCAGGTATTGAACCTGCGACCTTTTGGTTTACAGAACAATGCTCTGACCATCTGAGCCACACTGGCCAAGGCAGAGAAAAGCATCATTTTTTTATTAGCTCACATGCATCACAAGCATTCTGTACTGGATACTGCGTTGAAAGCTTTGCATACATTATCTCATTAAATTCTCCCAATAGTTATTTATGAGGCGGATGCTGTGATATATATTTTTACATAGAGGAAACTGAGATCACCAATAGTTACTAATTGAAGAAATGATGCTGAGAAATATTCAGCACCTTCTTAAATGTTGTGTGAAACAGATCTGGGCCATGAACCCAGTTTCTAATTACCTTACTAGAATACCCTGCTCTTCACCCCAGAATGCAAATGTACCCATAGAAACATTGAGAGGCAATAGCTCTCCCCTTTTCCTGACAACATCCAGTGACCTACACCTGGCTCTGTGTGTTAGATCATGGTGTTGCCACATGCATTGCATGACTTATCAAAAACTCATGTTCCAAAATACACAGCAACCCAGTGTTTCTATGTACCATCCCCCCGCCTAACCAGTTCTAGGAACACACTTGCTGAGCCCAGCTCCTGCCCACCCATCCTGTTTGCCTTCCTTCCTGGCTTCCTCTGGAAGGGTGTACAGGGGCTGAGGTCTAAACGCCAGCTGTTCCTCCCTCAGATACGCACTCCCATCCCTGGGAAAAGGACCAAGGTGAGAATGAACATGGACCAGGAAGACGGTTTTCTCCAGTGGAGATGGCAATCAGAACTAAGTGGAGAGAGGCCACCATCAACTGGAAAGGAGCTGTTCCCTTTTTCTAAAGAGACAGCCACGATATGCAGTGAAGTGTCAGAACTGTTGGGATACAAAGATTAATTTGAGGGGACATCACTTCACATCTTCATTACCCCCGAAAGCCCCCCATTAGCACTCTTTGGGAGGCGTCTGTGTTAGGTCCTCTGCAGTTGCTTTCAGAGTTGAAGGAGGAACAGGGGTCCTTAAATCAGGGTCTGCAAGGTGTATCCTCTGTACCACAGGTGGCAAACACAAGACCCTCAGGCCAAATCTGGCCCTCCACCTTGTTTCTACCCTCAGCAGCACTGAGCTCCTTGCCCCTAGTTAAGGAGTAGTTACATTTATACAGTCCTAAAATTACATTCGGTCCTTTGAAGGCAACCACAAGTCTGATGTGGCCCCTGGTAAAAATGAGTTTGACCCACGTAGACCAGCTCTTTCATTCATTCAAACGAGAAAATGAAATCTCTTTCCTGCATGTTATTTCCAAATTAGTCCTTTTTCGATGTAGTTCTCCAGATGCAGGCAGCTAGCTTTCTTTTCAGATGAAGTCATTGGCAATGCATCATCAGATTTTTAGCTATGGCAAGAACTCAAGCCTTCTCAAAGACTTCCTGGCGTGGACAGCATTTCCTTCCAAGGTCGCATTTCATGTGCCCACATTAGCAAGTTCTCTCATTAAAATAGTAAATGGGCTTCATGGGCTGGGTGCGGCGCTCTTCCCAGTGGGCTGGCCTCTGTGGCAGCTGCCTCGTGGGTTCGGGTCGTCATGGCAAACACACAGCAGGAGACATTCTTTCCATCAGTGCTGTTTGCTTCTTCTCTTTATACACTGGATAAAAATACACAGACAGACAAACTGAGAAAGAAGTCTGACTCCTAGATAGAACTAAATCATATATAAAAAGAAAATTTTTATGTCATTTTTTTTGTCTCTTAAACCCTCTACAGCTGCTTTTTGTGTTGTAGGAGAAATCATTCTTTTTAGAATACGATCTTTCCCTGTCCTGTTGAATGCCTATTTTTTCTGAAGAACTACACAGAGTAAGACATATATCTTTCCTAAAGGAGCTTGCAGGAACTGCCTAGGCCTTTTTACCACCCACCCTACTGATCCGCCAACTCACACACTTCAGGGCTTTGTATTCACAAGCCAAAGGTTAGTTTGTAAAGAACAACTTTTCTGCATGTGCTTTCCAAGTTAATTTGTTAATGCATTTTCATTTGGCTCCAAAAAAATGTTTTAACTTAAGGAGCATGCAAAAAATGAAACTTCAAGGTGAATAATAAATTACGTCAAAAGAGAAAGCCATTTTGGCTCAGATTGCTGAATACAGCATCTGTACCATGGGTGTTTTCATTTGGGATTTTAAATACATCGGACAAATGAGCGAATCCCTACAGACCCTTGTCTCATTTGGTCTTAGTTCAGCAATATTGTGCTTTCCCTGGCATGCAGCCCTGTTTTTGTTTGGGGGACACTGAGTTATTCCTAACTAGAAGTCCCCTTTGCAGCGGCCTGCTGGATAGCTTATTGCCAAGTGAGAAACCCTAGCAAGTACATTGGTGAGAAAAATCCCAGCACAAATAAGAGATCTCACTGCAAGTGTCTCACACAAGGACATTTCCTTTCTAACAAGAATGGTCCAGCTAGGGGTCCATGCCTCTCTTAGATCAGTCACGGGTCATCCTCTTGGACTGAGCACCAGATGCCTGATTCCTATGGAAGGAGCGGGGCAGGATGACTGTTGTGAAGTCAGCCAGCAGCGCTGTGTGCCGCCAGTGTATTAGTTCTTTAAAAAGACATTTTTTAATTGGCCTCACTTCTGAATTTATTTTTTGTCCCTACTCTATTTTTCATTTGAATTTTTAATTTATTTATAACATGTATTAATTTGTCATATTTTATAGGTGTTGTAATCGATCTTAAATTATTGGTGGAACACATCTATAAATAAGTAAAATAATAGAGGAAGGATTAAGAATCTGTTTTATGCATAAAGGTATAAAATTTTGATATATATAGGTATTAAGAATTTTGCACATCAATGTTCAGTGAAAATAAGTTTTTATTTATCTTATAAACAGGACACCCAGTAATACTTGATTTTTTTAAGGTGAAAACATGTTATTTAAAAGTAGCTAGAAATGTCCTGGAACTATCAGTTCACCTTTGAACTTCCTGTGTTTTGAGAAGAATGACTTTAATTGTCCTTCCAGCTTCTCAAACACAGAGCAAGAGAGAGCCATTTGTTTGAAATCTAAGATAATAATTTTTTCTGAATAGTTGCCTAAACTGGCTATATCTGTAGTGGGGCTAACCCCTAAAAGAGATGGCAAATACTGTTTTTTTTTTCTCAAGTCTCAACTTGGACTAGAATGTTCCTCAAAATCATTTTTTGTTCTTCAAGAAGATGTGTGTAACATTTTTGCAGATGTATACTCACCAGTGTTAGAAGGTAGGTGGGACCAGGCCAGGGGGCAGGCAGGCCTGAGGTTCCCTCACCGCATACTGGCTGGGTTTGGTTTGTGCCATCCAGGTTATGCAACCTTTAGTCACACCTGGACCTGGTTTTACTATAAGTGACTAACAAAAACTATGAACACTGATGACTGTTGTAGGGCCCTAGAGACACAATCATTCATTCATTCATTCATTATTCATTCGGGGAACTTCTTAAACCTCTCCTATGTGTCAGGCTGGAGGCTGGAGAAACACAGTGAGCAAAACCAGCCACGGCCCCCCTTCTCTCATGGAGCTTAGGTTCTTCTGAGGGGTTGATAATAAAAAATGAAAACACTTCAAGGAATATGAACTTGAAAACTGAGATAAGTGGAGTGAAGGGATTTCTGATGAGTGATATCTTTTAATAAAAACCTGAAAGTTTAGGAAATGGCATCTGAGGAACAGACGGTTAAGCCAAGGTTGGGAGGTTGAGTAAAGATCACTAGGACAGGGGGAAAGGGATGGAAGGTGCAAATCCCTGTGCTGAATGAGCCTGAGGAACAAAGAGGCCGGTGGGGCTGCTGTGCAGAGAGCGAGGTGGAGAATGGCTGAGAGCAGCTGGAGGGGCAAGTGAGGACCCACCACAAGGCAGCATAGATGAGGCAAGGCAACCTCAGGAGATTCTAAGTGGCCTGGTAAGATTTGTATTTTTTTTTTAAAAGGCTCAGTGTGGAGAATGGGATAGAGACAGCCCAGAGTCAATGCAGAGACTAGTTAGAAAGCTGTTGCAATGGTCTAGACAAGACAGGACAAAATATAGTTGAAGTAGTAAACATAGAGCAAAGTGGTCTGCTCAGGAAATTCCACTTGGGGGTTAAAAATAGACAAGGGCAAGAGACTGATTGCAGGGGGAGGGCAATGACGGAGAAGGAAGACTCAGGAATGACTTTTAAGCTTCTGGTTTGAAAGCCTGATGGAAGGGTGTGCCTCCATTGAACATGAAAACAACAGATTTGGAGGGGAGAAAGTCACAAGCTCAGTCTTGAACATGACCATTCATGTGGAGAGGTAGAATATGATTGGAATTAAGGATCTGGGACTCAGAGGAGAGGTCTGGACCAGAGAAATACATGTGGGAGTCAGTGATGGTAAGTAGCATGATGCTCTGGAATAAAATTGTGTAAGGAGAGTATGAAGCAAGAAGAGAACTTGGCCTAAACTGAGCCCTGAGGAATTCCAGTGTCAGTAGTTAAGTGAGATACTTGACTAGCAATAGCCAGGAAAGGGGGCAGAGAAGACACAGCAAGATATAGGAGATGGCAGGTAGGTAATAGCCAAATAAAAGGTGTTTTCAAGCTTCTGGTTATGTGAGGCCCAGAATTTTCGCAACTTGTATGACTCTTTATATTGAGTGAATGAATGAATGAAGCATTTTCAGTCAATGACTCTGTGTTAAAATCAACCAGAGAGGGTTAAGTTTATTTAGTCATTCAATCCAGCCAGTTATTTCCAGGATATCCAGTGTAACTTTAATTCTGTTGAATGTATTCATATCCCATTCCTTCCAAGAAGGATTCAGGGTGGCTAATAACTGGTAAACCTTCTGGAGAACTTTCTACATTTTTAGTTGCTTTTATTACTGTACCCAATTTAAAAAAAAAAATGAAAACAAACAAAAAACCCTTCACTACTGTCCACAAGATGGAGCTATTACAGTGACTTTTTTCATCTTATTATCCAACATAATTTTCAATATATTTATGGGCAATTTTTTAACTTTTAAAATGATATTTTATTCTTTATGCCATTACATTTGTCCCAAAATTTCCCCCTTTGTCCCCCTCCACTCAGCTCCCCACCACTCCCTCAACAATCCCCTCACCATTGTCCATATCCAAGGGTTCTGCATATATATTCTTTGGCTACTCTATTCCCTATGGTGTACTGCACATCCTTATGACTTTTCTCTAACTACCAAGTTGTACATCTTAATCCCTTCACCTTTTTCACCCATCCCCCTGACCCTCCTCCCATTTAGCAATCATCAAAGCATTCTCTGTATATATGATTCTGTTTCTGTTCTCCTTGTGTTTATTTTATTTTTTAGATCTAATTATTGATAGATACACATTTATTGCCATTTTATTGTTCATATTTTGATCTTCTTCTTAAAGAAACCCTTTAATATTTCATATAATACTATTTTGGTGATGATGAACTTCTTTAGTTTTCTCCTTGTCTGGGAAGATCTTTATCTGCCCTTCAATTTCAAATAAGCTTTGCTGGGTAGAGTAATTTTGGTTGTAGGTCTTTGCTTTTCATTACTTTGAATATTCTTGGCAATCTCTTCTAGCCTGCAAGGTTTCTTTTGGGAAATCAGCTGACAATCTTATGGGGGCTTCCTTGTAGGTAACTAACTGCTTTTCTCTTGCTGCTTTTAAGATTCTGTCCTTGTATTTAACCTTTGGCATTTTAGCTATGATGTGTCTTGGAGTGGGCCTCTTTGGGTCCATCTTGTTTGGGGCTCTCTGTGCTTCCTTGTATGTCTATTTCCTTCACCAAGTTAGGGGAATTTGCTTTCATCATTTTTTCAAATAGGTTTTCAATTCTTCCTCTTTCTCTTCTCCTTCTGTCACCCTTATAATTCAAACATTGGTACATTTGAAGTCGTCCCAGAGGCTCCTTGCACTACCCTTATTTTTTTGGATTTTTTTTTCTTCTTGCTCTTCTGGCTACTTATTTTTTGCTTCCTTATGTTCCAAATCACTGATTTGAATCTCATCTTCACCCACTCTACTGTTGATTCCCTGTAGATTGTTCTTTATTTCAATTAGTGTATCCTTCATTTCTACTGAATCTTTTTTATGCCATTGAGGTCCTCACTAAATTCCTTGAGCATCTTCATGAATAGTGTTTTGAACTCTGCGTCTGGTAACTTGCTTGTCTCCAATTTGTTTAGGTCTTTTTCTGGAGTTTTGGTCTGTTTGTTTTTATGTTGTTGTTTTGTTTTTTCCATTTGGGCCATGTTTCTTTGTCTCCTCATTTTGGCAGTCTCCTTTTGTTTGTTTTTATGTATTAGGTAGAGCTACTACATCTCCTAGGCTCAGTAGAGTGGCCCATTGTAGTAAGTGTCCTGTAGTGTCCAGTGGCACAGCCTCCCTTATCACCCAACCTGAGTACTCAAGCTGTGCCCACTGTGTGGGTTGTGTACACCCTTCTCTTGTAGTTAAGCCTTGATTGCTATTGGTGTGTCCAAAGTCAGTCACCACCTGTGTTCTGTCTGGGGTCACACGGCATTAGCTACAAAATGATCTGCAAGTAGCTACTACTTCTGCTGGGCTTGGAGTGCCCAGGAGAGGCCAAGCTGTGAACCAAGGCCAGTTGCTGCTAGTGCTGGGCTTGGGGCAACTTAGTGAGAGGTACAGGGTTCACTGAAGCCAGATGCTACTTGTTTGAAAGAATTTAGGGAAATCTGAAGCATAGGCAAAGACAAGACATTCATATGGGAAAGCCACTGGAAACAGCTTGGGTGGGCCTAAAAGTTGGGTAGGGCAGGGCCTCAGGGAATCTCCAGGGTGGAGCAAACAGTGTGAGCCAGGTTGATGGAGTCTCAGATATGGTGCCTGCCTGCCAGGTCTGTTGGGGGAGGACTCCAAAGAGAAACAATGCCCTCTGTCAGCACTTCCGTCTGGAAAAATCTGCTCCCAGCTCTTGCCCTATAAGGAACATTCAGTTCCTCCCCACATGTCTCTGATGCCTTTCAATTTTTTTTGCCCTAGTGTTAAAACTCAGAGGGAGAGAGTCCACCAAGTCTGTGCATGGGCCCTTTAAGAGGAACTGCCAGGGAGTCCAGCAGTTTCTGTCTTCCACAGCCTTAATCCCCACTGTTTTTATAGCCATAAATTATGACCACTTCTTCTCCTGGCACTGGAACCCTGGGTGGGGGGCCTACTGTGGGGCTGGGACCCTTCACTCCTGAGATATCCCTCCCAATTTTTATCCAGCACATGTGTGTGTGAGACCAGCCCATTCCACGTCTCTGCCCCTCCTACCAGTCTCAATATAATTTCTTCCTTAATTCCATAGTTGTAGGACTTCCATTCAGCTAGATTTCTGATGGTTCTGAATGATGGTTTTCTATAGTTTAGTTGTAATTTTGATGTGGTTGTGAGAGGAGGTGAGCCTTGTTTACCTACACCTCCATCTTGACTGGAAGCCTTATGGGCAATTTAGTTACAACACATACCCACATACAAAGTAAATAGCTATAAAATTGAGGTAACAGATATTTAATCTTTGTGATACTTAGAATTGTTCAGTAAGCATAGTGAGTAGGATTGATTTAACCTAGGATTCTTCCTCTCTCTTCCACTCCAATGGGGACAGCAAGAACTATAAAGATTAACCAAAATAGCTCCATGTGTACCACCCCTTCCTGATACAGGCACCAGTGTCTCTCACCTGGACCTTTAAAATAGCCTTCCAACTGCTCTCCTCATCTTTTCTCTTGTCCCCTCCCAATCTTTTTTTAACAAAGCAATTGGTTCTCTTTTAAAATTTGAAACCATAGTATAGTGATTTATATTAGAGTCATTTTTATGTACTTTGAACAAAATTCCAAAATCTTAATATGATTTACAAGAGCTTGTAAGATATAGCTCCTTACTCACCTCATGCCATTCTCCTTCTGCTCTTGGTTCACACCCAAGCCAGATCATCCCCAATTCAGGGGCTTTGCACATGCCCCAAATAATCTTCTCCCCTTCTTGTTCTTCAGATCTCTGCTTAAGAACCACTTCTTCAGAAGGGCCTTCCTCCATCTGATAGGTCTCCCAGATTCTTTCTTAGCATCTTGTTCTTTTTCTTTATATCACTCACTCTAGTTTCAATTATGTACTTATGTGTATGCGTGTGTGTTAAATGCCTACTACTCACTAGACAATGGTTCCCAAACTTTTTGACCTCAGCACCCATTTACACTCTTAAAAATCATCAATAACTCCAAAGAGTTTTTCTTTATCTGGGTTATATTTGTTAATATTTATCCTATTAAAAATTAAAACTAAAAATGCTTAAGTGTTTATATTCATTTAAAATAACAATAATAAAACTATGATAGTGTTGTATTAAAAAAACTACAACAATGTTTTTCAAAAAAATTAGTGATGAGTGGCATTATTTTACATTTCTGTACATTTGTTCAATGGCCAACTTAATAAGAGACAGCTATTCTATATATTCTCATACCTGCCTCTGCATTCAATCTGTTGTGTTATGTTTTTAGGTTGAAATACATAATGAAAATCAGGCCTCACATAGATATTTAGCTGGTAAGGAAGGAGAAATTTAATAGCTTTGTGGCTACTCTTCTATGATACTACACCAAAACTCTATAAGTGGTGGTTTCTTAAGGGTTTGTTGCAATGTGGAATCTGAAACCATTGGTTTTAAAACTCTGTTACATCGAATTGCACTTTAAATTGATATCACACTTTCAATGGCTATTTCCCATGCATTAATCATTTGAAAATTGTTGATTTGTTGAATTATGAACATTAAATGTCATGTTTTATGATACAATTTTTAAAATCACATTAGTTATTAATTAACTATTGCTACATGAAACAACATGGATAGATCCTATGAACATAATGTTGAAAGAAAGAGGCAAGACAGGAAATAGTACAGGTTATATAGTTCCATTTGTAAACAGTTCAAGAAAAGACAAAACTAATCTGTGGTGATAAAGGTTGGGAGAGTGGTTATCTTTGGGAGCAGTGTACAAGGCCGGGGGAGCTGTGGGATAGTAGTTATGTCATGTTTCTAAGTCTGTGTTCTAGCTACACAGTTGTGTTCACTTGCAAAAGTTAATTAAAATTCCTCATTTCAATATATGTGATTTTATATATATAATAGTTAATAAAAAGATTTTTCTGAAATAGGACAGTTGAGGATAGACATATAGATCAATGGAATGAAAATGTGAGTTCAAACATGAACCCTGAATTTCATGAATTTTTGACAAAGAGACAATTTGATGGAGGAAAGAATAGTCTTTTCAATAAATGGTGGTGGGACTGTATAGACACATGCAACAAATAATAGTGGATCCTTACCTCACACCATACGCAAAATTTAACTCAAAATGGGTCATAGTTTTAAATGTAAAAGCTAAAACCAAAACAGTCAGAAGACAATACAGGGATAAATCTTTATGATTTCTGCATTAGGCCATGATATCTGACATATAATACCTGAAGCACAAACAATGAAAGAGAAGATTGCTAAATTGAACTTCATCAAAATTCAAAACTTTTGTGCTTCAAAAGACACCATCAAGAAAAGACAACACAAAGGTCCAGACTGGGAGAAAACATTTGTGAATCATGTATCTGATAAGAAACTTTCATCCAAAATATACAAAGAACTCATATCTCAATAATAAGACAACCCAATTTTAGATGTGCAAGTGACTTGAGTAGACATTTATCCAAATGAGATCTACAAATGGCTAAATAAGCACACAAAAAGATCTTTAACATCGTTGGCCATCAGGGAAATGCAAGGCAATACTACATGAGATACCACTTCACACCTACTAGGATGGCTATAAATCAAAAAAAACAAATGTCAATGAGGACACAGAGAAATTAGAACCCTTGCACATTGCTGGAGGAAACGTAAAATGGTGCAGCCACTTTGGAAAACAGTTTGGCAGTTCCTCAAAATGTTAAATATAAACTTACCACATCAGCCAGCAATTCCACTCCTGGGTATATATCCCAAAGAAATAAAAATATATGTTCACAAAAAAACTTGCGCGTAAATGTTGATATCAGCATTATAATAGTCAAAAGGTGGAAACAACCCAAGGGGCTATCAGCTGAAAAATGTATTTGGAAAATATCATATACCATATAGTGGAAGATTATTCAGCCATAAAAGGAATGGCATACATAAGTGACTACACCTTGGCCGACTATAACATAGATGAACTCCAAAAAATTATGTTCAGTGAAGAAGTTAGTCATAAAAGAGCACATATTGTATGATCTCCTTTATATAAAATTATCAGAATAGGCAAATCTGTAGAGGCAGAAAGATTAGTGGGTGCCCAGGGCTGGGGGAAGGAGAAGGTAGGTGTGAAGAGAGGATGGGGACTAGCCACTAATGAGTACAAGTTTTCTGTTGGGGATGATGCAAATATTCTGAAATCAGATTGTGGTCATGCTTACATACTCTGTACATATACTAAAGAACATTTAAATAGGTAAACTTTATGGAATGTAAATTATATCTCCATAAAGTTGTTTATAAAAATAGCTACTTCTAAGGAGTACTGGTACCATCATTTGAAAAGAGTCATAGTGAAATTATAAGAATCTGATAGAATTGCAGAGAAATAGTCTCTCTCTCTGACCAGAATGTTTTGAGAAGCCTAAGTATACCTAGGAGAGGGAGACAGGGAAAATTTCATCACTACCTCCCCCTCCCCAGCATAAGCAACACAGTTCCTCAAAAACAAAGTGATATGTGGCCTGTTTCATACCCTGAAACCAGACCCTCCCCTACTTGATCAAGACGCCCTCACCTCTAATTAGCTTTTGTTTTGCACGAGATTAAACGCCACAGGAGGGATGCAACTGGCCCCTTCCTCTCCTGGAAGACACCCAAATTCACTGCACTCTTCCCCCTCCTCCCTGCGGCGCTCGCTTGTATGGCTGACCACCCACAGATGTACAGCAGGAAGCACACAGGTTACCCCTCAGCAGCAGCCCAGGAAGCTACATTGTGCAGGAAACTAATCAGACTTGATCGAGCAGACAGATGAGAAAGCTGACCGCTAAAACGAAAGTGGCAGGAGAGCAACCTGCTTGACTGCTACTTAACAGCAAGACAGATGCACTGAGTAAGCAATTTAAAGCCCAGGATGGGTGGGGGTGGGGTGGGGTGGGGAGGGTTATGCATATGAGCTGGCTAAGTGAACTTAACTGTCAACTGTAGAAAATAAAATTACCACGTGCTATTGGCTGGATCTTAGGACAGTCTCAGAGCACATGAAGTGCCAGATTACAGATAAGGTGTGTATGAATGTGCACATTATGAGTCATTTCCGAATTGTGAATCCACTTCAGAATAACATCAGATAAACTTCAGTGCCTGAATTTCTAGGTAATAAAAAGGCAGAAAGTTGTTTTGTGCACATGGCTAGAATCACTGCTTAAGGTCATTTGTAGCTGCCTCAGCAATTTGAATGTAAAACAAAAAGCCAGTTTGGAATCTCTTCCATATAACAAGATTTCCCACTTAGAAAAAGGAATGGTACACTATGGAAAATACTTTGCTCCTTGCAGTGATCTGGGTCATTGTGACCTGCATACTCAGGCTGAGGTTGCTAGTATAAGGGAAAGAATGAACTAATTATCCAAGATTTTCTTAGGTCCAAGGATGTAAGGCATGATGGCTCTCTTTGTTCTGCCCTCAACATGGTACCCCTTTCCACAAACAGCTAAAGAAATTTCTGTGAACAACTACTGTGCCAACCTGCAGGCCACATCTGGGCTGGTTTTTTCTAGCTTCTCCCTGGAAATCCTCAGAGAGATTTTTGATTGTTTTATTTACATGAAGTCTGCTGCTAAATAAATAATTCAGTCCCATTTTTTCTTTGCTCCTGTCTTGTGAGTCATCTTTGGTCTGAGAAATAATTTTAATCAGTTCTAAATGTATCTTTAGGGAGGGAGAGGGGAAAGGAGAAGGAGAGAGAGAGAGAGAGAAGAAATTCCAGAGTGTCTCAAGACAGACTGAAAAGGGGCAAGCTGCCCAAGGAGCTGGGCTGAGATGAAAGAGAACAGTACAGCCTAGGAACTGTATACAAGTTTTATAGTAAACTGTAACAGGTACCTGTTTAGTTAAAAAAGCTGACTTCTTATAATGTCTGTCTTGTCATTTTGTATCAGAAGAAAATAGTATTCCCTCCCTGAACTTGTTTTCATGTTTTTAAATAACTACAGCCCATATTCTATTTCCAAAAGTATTAGGACTACACAATACATTAGGTGCTTTAGGCTCCTTCCAAAAATAGTGAAACCATTATCCTGGGAAAAAAATGATTCAAACTTTAGTTGATGTTTAATAGTTAAGCATTTGGCATATGTTTTTTTTTATTGTTGTTCAGTTACAGTAGTCCCCCTTCCACCCTCACTGCCACTGATCTCTCCTGCCCCATTCATTCCCCCCACCACCACCCTGCTCCCACAGTCAATCAGCACCCCATTGTCCTCATCCTTGGGTCCTTTATACATGTTCCTTATTTTGACCCCTCCCCTTCTTCCCCATTATCCCCCTCCCACATCGCCTCTGGTAAGTGTCAGTTTGCTCTTTATTTCCATGCCTCTGGTTCTATTCCGCTTGCTTGTTTGTTTTGTTGATTAGGTTCCACTTATATGTGAAATCATATGGCATTTGTCTTTCTATGACTGGCTTATTTCACTTAGCACAATGTTCTCCAGGTCCATCCATGCAGTCGCAAAGGGTAAAGGTTCCTTCTTTCTTTCCGCTGCATAGTATTCCATTGTGTAAATGTACCACACTTTTTTGATCCACTCATTTACTGATGGGCACTTAGGCTGTTTCCAGCACTTGGCTATTGTAAATAACGCTGCTATGAACATAGGGGTACATAGGTTCTTTTGAATTGGTGGTTCAGGATTCTTAGGTTATATTCTCAGCAGTGGAATTGCTGGAACAAAAGGCAGTTCCATTTTTAAGTTTTTGAGGAAACTCCATACTGTTTTCCACAGCAGCTGCACCAGTCTGCATTCCCACCAACAGTGCACTAGGGTTCCGTTTTCTCCACAACCTCACCAGCACTTGTTGCTTGTTGATTTGTTAATGATGGCCATTTTGACTTGCATGAAGTGGTATCTCATTGTGGTTTTAATTTGCATTTCTCTGATGCTAGTGATGCTAAGCATCTTTTCACGTGTCTCTGGGTCCTCTGTATGTCCTCCTTGGAGAAGTGTCTGTCCAGGAAAAGTGTCTGTCCTTTGCCTATATTTTAATTGGATTGTTTGTCTTCCTGGAGTGGAGTCATATGACCCTTGTCCGAGGTGTCATTGGCAAATATGTTTTCCTATACAGTTTGTTCCCTTTTCATTTTGCTGATGTTGGCTTTAGCCATGCAGAAGCTTTTTAATTTGATGAAGTCCTGTTTGTTTATTCTTTCCTTTATATCCTTTTCCCTAGGGGACATATCTGTGAAAATATTGCTGTGAGGGATATCTCAAATTTTCCTGCCTATGTTCTCTGCTAGGACTTTTATGGTGTTGCAACTTATATTTAAGTCTTTTATCCATTTGAGTTTATTTTTTGTGTATGGTGTAAATTGGTGGTTGAGTTTCATTTTTTCACATGTACCTGTCTAGATCTCCCAGCACCATTTATTGAAGAGGCTCTTTTTACCACATTTTATGCTTCTACCCCCTTTGTCAAATATTAATTGACCATAGAGACATGGTTTATTTCTCGGCTCTCTATTCTGTTCCGTTGATCTATGTTTCTGTTCATATACCAGTTCCAGGCTCTTTTGATCACATTGGCCTTGTAATATAGTTTGATATCAGGTATTGTGATCCCTCCTACTTTGTTCTTGTTTCTCAAGATTGCTGAGGCTGTTCAGGGTCATTTATGGTTCCATATAAATTTTTGAAATATTTGTTCTGTATTGGTGAAATGTGTCATTGGTATTGTAATAAGTATTGCATTGAATCTATCAATTGCTTTCAGTAGCACGAACATTTTAATGATATTAATTCTTCCAATCCATGAATATAGTATATGTTTCCATCTATTTGTGTCTTCCTCAACTTCTTTCTTCAGTGTTCTGTAGTTTTCTGAGTGCAGGTCTTTTACCACCTTGCTTAAGTTTATTCCTATGTACTTTATTTTTTTTGTTGCTAAGCAAACAGGACTTTTTTCCTGATTTCTGTTTCTTATATTTCATTGTTGGTATTGACTTTGTATCCCACTGTTTTACCAAATTCACTTATTAGTTTGAATAGTTTATTTGGTGGAGTCTATAGGGTTCTCTATGTACACTATGATGTCATCTGGAAAAATGACAGTTTTACCTCCTCTTTTCCAATTTGAATGCCTTTTATTTCTTTTTCTTGTCTGATTGCTGTGGCTAGAACTTCCAATACTACGTTGAATAGAAGTGGTGAAAGCAGATACCCCTGTCTTGTTCCTGATCTTAGGCAGAAAGTTTTTAGTTTTTGCACTTTGAGTGTGGTGTTGGCTGTAGGATTCCTGTATGTAGCCTTTATTATGTTGAGGTATGCTCCCTCTACTCCAACTTTGCTGAATGTTTTTATCATAAATGGGTGTTGTACTTTAGTTTTTCAGCATCTATTGATATGATCATGTGATTTTTTTTCATTTTGTTTATGTGGTGTATTATATTTATTGATTTGCAAATATCATACCATCCTTGCATCCCTGGAATGAATCACACTTGATTATGGTGTATGATCTTTTTCATGTATTGCTGGATGTGGCTTGCCAATATTTTGCTGAGGATATTAGCATCTATGTTCATCAGTGATAGTGACCTGTAGTTTTCTTTGTTGTGTCTTTAACTGGTTTTGGGATTAGAATGATGTTGGCCTCATAAGAAGAGTTTAGGAGTCTTCCCTCTTCTTGAATTTTTTGGAATAGTTTGAGCAGGATAGGGGTTAGCTCTTCCCCAAATGTTTGGTAAAATTCTCTTATGAAGCCATCCAGTCCAGGGTTTTTGTGTGCTGGGAATGTTTTGATTACTGTTTCAATTTCACTAGCTGTTTTAGGTCTATTCAGGCTTTCTGCTTCTTCTTGATTCAATTTTGGGAGGTTATATGTTTCTAGAAATTTGTCCATTTTGCCCAGGTTATCAAATTTCTTGGCATATAGTTGTTCGTGATAATTTCTTACAATCCTTTGTATTTCTGTGGTATCAGTTGTAATTTCTCCTCTTTTGTTTCTGATATTATTTATTTGGGTCCTCTCTCTTTTTTTCTTGATGAGTCTAGTTAAAGTTTTGTCGATTTTGTTTATCTTTTCAAAGAACCAGCTCTTGGATTTATTGATCCTTTGAAATGTTCTTTTAATCTCCATGTCACTTAATTCTGTTCTGATATTATTTCCTCCTTTCTACTCACTCTAGACTTTGTTTGTTGTTGTTCCTCCAGTTCTTGTACATGTACAGTTAGGTTGTTTATTTGAAATATTTCTATGTTTTTTAGGTAGTCCTGTATTGCTATGAATTTTCCTCTCAGGACTGCCTTTGCTGTGTTCTATATATTTTGAGCTGTTGTGTGTTTGTTTTCATTTATTTCTAGAAATATTTTGATTTCTTTCCTGATCTCATTGTTAATCCATTCATTGTTTAATAACATGTTATTTAGTCTCCATGAATTTGACTGTTTTTGGGTTTTTTCCCTTTAGGTTGGTTTCTAGTTTCAAGCCATTGTGACTTGAGAAAATGCTTGGGAGGTTTTCAATTTTCTTGAATTTGTTGAGGCTTGTTTTGTGTCCTATCATATGGTCTGTCTTTGAGACTATGTGTGTGTGTAAAGAATGTATATTTTGCTTCTCTGGGGTGAAAGGTTCTGTATACATCAGTTAAGTCCATTTGATCTAGGGTGTTGTTCTGTGCCACAGTAGCCTTGTTTCTTCTTTGTTTGCAAGATTTGTCCATTGTTGACAGCAGGGTGTTAAAATCCCTGACTCTAAGTGTGTTGCTGTCTATATCTTTCTTGAAGCCCTCAAAGATTTTCTGTATATATTTGGGTGCTCCTATGTTGAGTGCATATATGTTTACAATGTTTATGTCTTTTTGATGGATTCTGCCATTTAGTATTATGAACTGTCCTTCTGTGTCTCTTTTTATGGTCTTTGTTTTGAAATGTACTTTGTCTAATATAAGTTTTGCTGCTCCATCTTTTTTTTTTCCCTGTCCATTTGCTTGGAATTTTTTTTCAAACCCTTCACTTTCAGTCTGTGTAGGTCTTTTGTTCTGAGGTGGGTGTCTTGTAGACAGCATGTATGCAGGTCATATTTTCTTAGCCATTCAGCTATTCTATGTCTTTTGATTGGATCATTTAATCCACTTACATTTAAGATTATTATTAATAGGTACTTATTCATCGCCATTTTTCACATTTGTACCTGTGTTCCTCTCTCTCCACTCTTTTCTTCATCTTCTTAAAGCAGTCCCTGCAGCATGTTTTGCAATGCTGGTTTGTTGGTGATATATTCTTTTGACCTTTTTTTGCCTGGGAAACTCCTTATTTCACCTTCCATTTTATTTATTTAATTTTAGAGAGAGGGGAAAGGAGGGAGAAAGGAGGGAAAGAAACATCAATGTGTGGTTGCCTCTTGCATGACCCCCACAGGGGACCTGGCCTGCAACCCAGACATGTACCCTGATTGGGAATCAAACTGGTGACCCTTTGGTTTGCATGCCAGTCCTCAATCCACTGAACCACACCAGCCAGGGCTTGCTTTCCATTTAAAACGAGAACCTGCTGGGGAGCATAACCTTAGTTGCAGGTCTTTGCTTTTTCATTTGGAATATTTCCTGGCATTCCCTTTTGGCTTGTAGTGTTTCTGTTGAGAATCAGTTTCTAGCTTTATCTGAGCTCCCTTGTATGTTACTTTCTGTTTCTCTCTTGCTGCCTTTAAGACTCTCTCTTTGTCTTTGAATTTTGCCATTTTAATTATAATGTGTCTTGGAGTGGTTGGCATATGTTTTTAAACACAATGTGTCCGCACACTTTAAAGATGTGGTGTTGAAGGGTACAGATAATGGTTCCTAACATTGATTTAGGTCCATACATTGCCAATTGCTCTCTCTCTTCTCCTTGCTCCTGAATCTCCAGATATAAAGATTTAATTACCAAATTTTATTTTTTTAAATGTTTTAAAGATTTTATTTATTTCTAGACAGAGGGGAAGGGTGGGGGGGAGAGAGAGAGAGAGAGTGAGAGAGAGAGAGAGAGAAACATTGATGTGGGAGAGAGACATCCATTGGTTGCCTCTGGCTTGTGCCCAGTATGAGGCCCACAACTCAGGCATGTGTCCTGACTGGAAATCGAACTGGTGACCTTTTGCTTTGTGGGACAAAGCACAACAAACTGAGCCACATTAGTCAGGGCTTAATTTCTAAATTTTAAAAGTGATCATTTCATTCATGCAAATGCCTTGACATAAATTTGATGTTTTTAGAGCATCAATAAACATCTTGAGTTTGACACACACACACACACACACACACACACACACACACACACACAAATGGCTGCTTATAGATTACAGTTGGCATTGATGTATCAGGCAAAATAACAATCAAAAGTAAGTTTGTTATTAAGTTACAACAAGGGACACCCTGTATGTGCAATTCAGAGCCACAGGAAATGGCTTGTTCTTAGACATTACAGAGTCGAATTTAATGCAATTTAATGAAATTTAATAGAATTTAATACACAGTGGCAGAGAAGTTCATACTGGTGAAAAAACCACTGTCCAAACTGACTAGGCAGCATTCCCTCTAGAACTTCTTCACCTGCCTATTCGGTCATCCAACACCCCACCTCCATCTGAGCCCCATGACACCCTGTGAAGCTCCACCCCTTCCTTTCAGCACCAAGGACCTGGGAAACCCCCACTGCTACCTTGCTGTTAGGTCAAATCTTCTGCTACAACAAAGGAGGTTCAGAGTTAAACAGGAGTCTCACACTATTGCAAAGTGCCTTGTGTGCTTCTTTAATCTTTGGCTTAAACCCCCACTTGAAAATAGCTTAGCATCTAATATCGTATTGGAAATGCAATTTGCATAGCAAAAGAGAGAAAGGATCACAAAGAAAGCACGTGACAGATTTCCAAATTGATTCACCTCTGTCACCAGATTTTTTTAGCTCATCATCAACATAGCATTAAACAGATTGCATTTAAATAGTGTGTTATGTTTGCAACATGCTTTCCCATGTATCAGCTATTGGAAACTTAAGAATGATCCTCAAGGTGTATTTAGCAGCCTGTGTTCAGGTGAGGAAATAGATTCAGAGAAGGTAAGCAAGCTAGAATCTTACATTTAGTAAATTGCAAGGCCAGGACTTAAATCTGGGACTTGTGGTTGCATCTTGGTGGGGGACGGGGCTCCTTCTGCCCTTCCCCCTGCTGCTACCTGTTTACTACATTAGTGCAAGGCTCCCTGAGTAGGCAGGGCAGTGAGAGGAGGGGAGGCCAGCCCACCACCAGTGAGTCCTCAGGGGTGATGGAAAGGGTGGCTTGAGAGCCAAGAACTGTTCTGCCATCTCCCTGACCCCAAAAAGTGCCTTTCAAGAGTCTGCAACAAAATAACTGAGTTTTGAAGTCTTTCTGAAAGACCCCAGGACTTTTCTGTGACCTTTAGCAAAAGTTAATTCTGCCCCAACAGGCCATTGGTCTTTGTTTGCACAGCACTTATTTTTTATTCATTCATTCATTCATTCATTCATTCATTCATTCATTGTTTGCCCCTCCTTACTAGGATATAAGATCCATGACGACAGGGATTTTGTCTGTTTTGTTCACTGAAAAATCTCACACTTAATACAGTGCCTTGCACGTTGTAAGCTCTAAATAAAAGTATGTTGAATAAATATACAGTTCCTATAAGCTTCCCCTATTTTGACTAAATGATATCTCACTATCACCTGTGTTTAAGGCCATAGGCAAAATTCCCAGAAGAAACGGAAAATGTTGTGGGAGGAAGCCGCGCAGAAGAGGGTCCTCTCTGTACCAGACGCCACACTAACATGGGGGCAGGGGAACAGATAGTAGTTCAGTACCAACAATCATCCTTCAAAACACTGAAAAGGGGGAAGGGTTTTTCATAGTATTGCTTAGTTTTTATTGAATCCCTAGACAGTCTTTTGAGACAAAACTGTCAATTTTGATATTAAAGCAACTGTGTATCATAATTTATAACTAAGATCCCTTAAGGAAATGGATGCTGCTAGATATTGGTTACACCTCTGGACTAAATGCTTAATAAATAACAAAAGATTCTTCATCAAAATATCACACAGTTTTAAACAATAATGTCCAAGTCTTGGGGGTCTAGAAATTGAGTCCAGAGCTGCCTGAAGAGTGGACTTGGCTTTTCAATGTCTTGATTTCCCTAGCAGTTATAAAGGAAGGCAGGAAGGATGGAGGGGGAAGAAAGGGGAGTGGGGAGGGATCACGAAAAGGCATAAATGGTGGAGTTGGTTAGGATGGAGGTGCTTGAAATGATGGGCACATTTTGTTTAACCTAATAATTAAACACGCACACAAAAATAAATCTGGTTCTCTAAGGTATCTGATAATTACCCAAAACTTTAAGTATCCAATGTGGTATACTTTGCTTATTTACATACTTAGAAAATGCTTCTGGCAATTCTCTGGTAGGCCAAGACAGAAGGTGCCCTCAGAGCAGATCTTTGTCATGTCTGGTCACCTGAGGCAGTGGTGTCCTGGAGTTTGCTGGACTCCCAAGAGCAGGGTGTGCCCATGCATTCATCACCGTGGTAGGCTGAAATTGGTAAGTGTTTACACCATAGAAATTAGCTAACAAACAATTAGGGCTTTTTATTTTTTCAGAGGTCTGGCCATTAAACAGTTACTGATGTGTGGCTGATTGAGGGGTCCTTTGAACAACAGAAATGTAGGGTGGCGGAGAAAAGGGTGTAACTGGTCTTCTATCCTTTGTGCAGCTTAGCAAAAGCTCCCCCTCCCTCCTGTAAGTAGGACTGGAGGATTGTGGGGAATGAGTAGATCTCTTAGCATAAAGTACCCAAGCTCCTTTGGGTTAAGAAGATACTGTAATGCTCCACCTCTGCTTACTGAAATTTGAGTTGAAGAGATTTATCGGAAGAATTACAAGGCAATCCCCCCCGCAAATCCCAGTATTAATAAAGGGCAACAAGGTCATGATACAAAAGTACCCTGAGGAAAAGGGGTAGTTTAGATCTGGTCCAAGCTCAACCCAGAGGATTTTAGAACATGGGAGGGGGCTATCAATTCTTCAGTTGTCTCATTCCTCAGATGCTTTAGGGGTTTGTGACTATGAACTTAAAACTAACATGTGAAGTGTTTTTGCAGTGTTTTAGAGAGCATCAAAGTCATTAATCCAACAGCACAGGAGAAGTAAGAGCAACAGTATAATTCCCTAAGTGGTAGAGGAATGATCACAGTTTCTCATGCTACTCATGCCTGACATCTGAAAGCAAAACTAAACCACTATCCCAAGTAAATTGCAGTTTTTCAACAAATTAAGGGAAAGGGGGACATCCCTTCAGAACTCAAGAGGGAGATGCTGGGCTTCATGCTACAAGGTAGTATGGGTGCTCAAGCAGTCACATGATAAGCTAGAGGCCATTTTATATGTTGACATAGAAGAAAATATATTCAAGTAGTAAAAATGATTATCATAAGATGCTGGTATTGTGAATGACTGTCTTTACACTCTATTTTCTACAGTTATTTAAGAAGAGTAATGTCTAAGCTCTTATGTTTTACTATTGTATCGAAAACATTCAAGTTCCCCCTAAGGGCAGGAAGTAGCTCCCAGACCCAGAGAGTTGACACTTTTGAGCTAATGGGGGAACCACCTGGACTACACCCCCTAGTTCTGACCAATCCAAGGTCTGCCCCACTTGGGGTCAGGTCAGCCGTGAGACCAATGTGGGGCCTGGGAAGGTGATGGGCTGTCACCAGCCTCAGCAGGACTGGGAGGAGAGATACAATCACAGCCGGGATCACAGACTCCTAGATGCAGGCAACACCATGAAGGTCACCTACCCCAGCTGCTCCTAGCAAGTCCCTTACACTATACTACATGACTGGGACTGTGGCTGATCTTTTCATTTTTTCTTAATTTTTTTTTACGTCATGTTCTTACAATTAAAAGAATAAAAGGCAAAAACAAGACTGGCTAACAGGTAATAGATAAAATCTCCTCTCAGTATTTTTAAAGTAGGGACTCCACAGTCAAGATGAGACTCTTGTGCTATTTTTCCTCGTTGAGTGTCTGAGGAAGAATGTTTTTGCGGGTATGAGGAAGGCGCGGGGGCTACTTGTCTTCTAACATGAACTTGACTGTGGAGAGATGTGTCTCCAACTCCTGGAAGCCGTGAAGAATGCCAGAAGCCTGCTGCTCCACCTCCCTGCCTGCCCCACCCCCACGTCAATGTCAAGCTCCTCTGTGCAGACAGAGGCAAGGCAGGAACCACTCATCTGCAGACTCTAATACCTCCCTCTCTCCATGCCAACATGGGATCAACAAGATCTAAATTGAAATACGCGGTTGAATGGCTTTCTGAAAAAGTCCTGGGCCTCTAAGTCTTTGCAGAAGTTACAGTCTGCTTCAGGGAAAGCGTGAGAGGGAGGGAGGGCAGTCCTCATGTGGACGGCTGTTGTGCACCTCACCTTGTTCACAGAGATAACAGAGAGGGGAATGAATGCATGCTGCTGATGGAATGGGAAGTGGGATTTGAGGAAACAAGATGTTCTTCAGAAAGCAGAGTTTGAGAAGTGAAGGCCTCTGTATTTCTCCTTTATTAGGGATGGCAGCTGCACAGAGCAGAAGTGAGAGACAAGGGGAGTGAAGCAAGGGAAGGGCGTGCCATGTGAAGGTGCAGCACGCGGAGTGCACCTGACTGCCCGACTTCACGTGGCTCCTATGAGAAGCCACTGAAAATACACCTCTAGGATCTTGCTGCCCAGAGAGAAGGGGATAAAAACACATCCATCAGCTCTTCTCTCAGGCTGAAAGTCACTCCATAGGGTGCCATGTGCTTTGCCCTTGCTGTGGTGTATTTGTGTGCACCGAGCAAGGCTCCACAATTTCCCATGCTCACTGCCAACAGGGAAGCCCAGAACAGAACACAAAAGGTCTGAGACATAGGCATGAAGTTGGGTGCCAGCTGATGGCACCAGCATGAAGTTGGTGGTGGACCTCGTGTACCTGGTCACCACTGCAGCCTCTGGACCTAGAGACATGAGCTCATCTTCACCTGGCTAACTCCTACACATGCTTCAAAAATCAGGCAAGATCTTCCTTCTCTAGGAAAACTTCTCGAACAAGCCATTCCTCCATCTTTTCCATTAAATTGATTCACTTAATAACATATACACAGACAAGTTATTCCAGACAGAAAATTCTTGGAGTCTATAAAATAAATTACTACTTAGGAAACTAATATATCAACACTCCACATGTTGATTTAACACAGCACAAACATATACCCAAGACAGACTCTATAGTGATTTTTTAATTTTTGTTCACTGTGGCAAAATTTGAATTATCCCCAAATATTAAATCCCCTTCTTCTATAGTAGTAGAGTAATACTAATAGTTTTTATCTAGGCACATGACATCCCAGAATGCACTTCTCAGGTCCTCTTACAGCAAGGTGTAGCCACGTCACTCAGGCTGACTAACAGTATGTGAGTGGAGGAGAGTAGTGCAAATACCAAGTTGCGTCCTTAAAGGGAAAGAGTGAGGGCACCCTTCATTCTTCTCTCCCTTCCCACTGGCTTGAATGTGGGTGGACAAGAGCAGCACCGCCAGGATGGAGGAACAAAATGGTAGGAGCCTGGGGCTCTCCCCTGTGCTTCTCTTGAAGCCCTGAAGCTATACCCAGACTGTTAGGTGAGGGAAAGGTTCATACCACACCTGACTGCCTAAATGAAAAAACTGTATTGACCATCTTACATTCTTAAGACTTCCTACATTCCAGGAACTCAAAGTAGGCATACGGATATGAAAGATGTAGCCCCTACCTAAAAGAGGCTGTTAGCCTGGTGAGGAGGGAGCCTATAAAAAGTTATACACACACACACACACACACACACACACACACACACAAGTATGGCAAGTGCTGACAGAATTTACTACAGGCACCACACTCGTGCATGGGAGAGGGCTTTCTGAAGGAGGTGATGTCCGTACTGATTTCTCAACGAGGCGAAGGAGTTAACAAGGTATAAAGAGGGAAGGGAACAACATAAACAAAGATGGTAAGGCAAGAGAAAGCATGGTGCTTCCAGGTGAGAGGGCAGTGGAGCCAAGCAGCTAGTGGCACTGGCTCTGTGGTCAGACTACACAGGTTCAAATCTTAGCCTGGCCCTCATGGGCTCCATAGGTGAGTTTCTCAGGTGAGTTCCCTGAGCTCTCTGTGTCATCCTCCTAGAGTTGTCATTAGGACTAAATTAGATAACCCGTGTAACAGTCCTTAGCACAGCACTTGACTCATGGTACGGAACAGACCCAGTGAACATTAGCTTAAAAGCAAGTAGTTGGTATGATTGGAACCCAGAGGGCAAAGTGAAGAGTTACCAGAGATAAGGCTGAGGGGATAGTCTGCTACGACATCATCAAAGAGACAGATTTCATCCTGAAGCCTAAGGGATTCTGAGCAGGAAATTGATGCGGTCAGAGAGATTTCTACCTCTGAGAGTTCAATCTGACAGCAGAGTGACATGATCAGAAAACATCTGGCCACCTTCTTTCTAACTGAATCTTGGCTTTTCACAAAGAAAAGCATTATTTCACACATTGTGCACCCTGGACAAATATTTTTTATAAATTGTTATGGTGAAAACGGGTGGACTGAGTTCCCTATCTGGTAATGACAATTCACAACTTCTTCTGACAGGGCTCACTGCCTTGTCTTTGTCTAAAAGAAAGCTTATTATTTCTTTTGCCATTATTATTCTACGACAGCCTAAATCCTCACTTCCTATCTTGCTAAGAAAGTTTCCATGGTAAGATGCCCAAGAGTACCATTTTCTAACTGCACAAGTTTAAGCCCCCAGAGGGCTCCCTCATAAGCAGGGCTAAATTCATTAAAACTCTTCTTAAGATTAAATCTGACTTACTTTTTAGTCTGATTTTTCCATGCAAGCATATTAGAAAAATGCTCAGGTCGTTTCCCATTTGTTGAATCGTGCAGAAGACCAGAGTGTATCCACAGCTCTAGAAGCTGAGATCTCCTTGTGGGGAAATTCTCAGAAACATTGCCACCTGGTGTTCAACCGCTGGCCCTGTCATCGCTTTCTTTCAGAAATGGTGAGTACCAAAAATATTGTGACTCTTTTCCTTTAACAAAACATGCCAAATAAGGTCTGCACACTTTCCTGTAAAATGTCTTCACAACTGCACTAAGGGAAATAAATAATATATGCAAATCCTTGCAGAAAGGTGGGGTGATTTTATTTCTGAAATAAAATCACCATGAATCAAGATTTAATGGGATTTCTCCATGGGCAGTAAGTGTATGCAAATTCACCAAAATCCAGAAAGCTTCCCAGGAAGGACAATAAAAAGCTATGAAGGCACAGGTGACCCTTGGTCTTTGGATTATACATTTTATAATAATGGTGATTGGGCACTGAAGAAGAAAATAACATGAAACACACCAGGAGACATGCACGACCTGGGAATTTTCTGCCTCAGAAAAGGGTACCCATCCATCATGGGTTCACTTCGAATCTCCCAGGCTCCTCCTATCTGAAAGTCTAACTTCTCATGAGAATTCACAGTTAAGTCTCTCAATACTGGAGACTGTGTCCTGTCTCCTCATTAGTAGGGGCATCTCCTGTTGTGTCACATGCATGGCTAACGTCCCATTATAGCTTCTTCATTATTTAGCTCTAATCATTCTAAATTAGTGTTTTCCCATGGCACAGCAAGAAGCAGGGAGCGGAGCCTCTTCTCATTCTTTGAATGTCTCATGAATTCCTCACCCTCAAAACATTCCAGAGACTGGTGACAGAGCTACCCAGGACTCTAATTGCCTCTGGCAAAAGAGAGCATTGGCAGCATGACCTTTCAGAAGTGGGGAGCCATGAAAAAAAGGCAGATTCGGGTGACTCTGATAACCCTTGGTTATGAGCTTACCAAGCCTTTCAATGATTTCTGCATTTGAAAAGCAGAAATTGTTCGTTAACAGATTGTGGCATGCTTCAAGATTATTGTTATAGTTCTTCAATGTCAGCTACTAAAATAGGAAAACACCCAGAATATGCATATATAGATTCATCTCATCCCCAAGGTATCTCTGAAGAATCCATGACTTATGCACTGCCACTGTATTGAAGTTAATTATGTGCGTGTTTCATTTCTTCTACGAGATTAGAAAGTCAGAGCGGGCAGAGAAACATCTATTGCCTCTTTACTTTGAGGAACAAACTGGAAAATATAATCACACACACACACACACACACACACACACACACACACACACACACAAATTATATACCACACAGCCCAGCATAGTGCCTTTACTACTAGATTCTTTAACTTTTAAAAATCAAAACAAAAATGAGTTTAAATACTTAATGACAAGAGCAAGATGTAAAATTTCCAATACCGGTTATCCCCAATATTGTCAAATACAGCTACATGGAGACATGATGCACAAAAAGAAGAGAGTTAGAAAACACAAAGGTGTTAACACTACTTATTCTAAATGGTAGAATTTGTCTTTATTCATGAAATTTCCAAGGTTTTTTTTATAATGAGCACATATTATCTTGATAATCTCAAGGGGTGGCTGCTTTCTCCCCCACATCACTATCACTCGGACTATAATTCATTGTGACCATTTTGAAGCCAGGGTCCTCCCTCATCCCCGAAACCCCAGTTCTGAATCCTACACGGCCATCCCCATCCCTGCCAACACGTTGCACATCCCAGGTCTCTCCTCTTACTTCTGAGCTCTACTTCTCACAGCATACTTTTTTTTACCTTGCATTTCCTTTATTTTGAATGAAGCTAAATCTTTTTCCCTATGATTATGAGCAATTTGTAATTCTCTTTTTGTGGCCTGTTTGTTCATATATCTTGTTCTTTCTTTTTGTTTTTTTAATCAGCTATTTTCAGAGGATAAATCATCTAAGAGACAATTTCATGAGAACAAAGCAAAGAGAGCATCAATTAGAATTCTATACTAAAAATAACTTGTTTCAGGTATTTAAACACAAGCAAATATTTTCCACTATTTTCAATACTCATGTCTAGAACTTGTCTTTAGTTGGAAAGAAAAGTAACTTTGAGCAGACAAAGCAGTAGAGGGTAGTGATGCTCATTTTTTAAAAATGTAACAAGAATATTTTCCAGATTGGTCAGATTTTCAAGACGTACTGGAAACAATCCATGGATAGCATTTTCTTAAATTTAGTGTATATTGTTACTCGTTCAGTTAAAACATTTTTATTATCATGAAACATTTATTTTAATTAGAGTAAAACCTCATTTATTTTATAAAATGTTTAATATTTTTAATCTCCTATTAATAAAAAATAAGTTATATGCTAGCTGTTAGGCCAATTAGTTTTTAGCAGTATTTACCTTTCTGTTTTATAAAAGAAATTGGAAAAGTTTGATTATTGTGTTCAAAAAATTATTAGTTTCTGATTATTATGCTAAATTCTTTTTTTAAAGATTTTATTTATTTATTTTTTAGAGGGGAAGGAAGGGAGAGAGGAACATCAATGTGTGGTTGCCTCTCATGCGCCCCCTACTGGGGACCTGGCCCGAAACCCAAGCATGTGCCCTGACTGGGAACTGAGCCTGTAACCTTTGATTTGCAGGCCAGCACTCATTCCATTGAGCCACACCAGCCAGAGCTGATTATTATGCTAAATTCTAATATGATTATTCTCCAACACAGAACACCAGGATTTCTATGTGTTCCCACATTCAGTTATGGGAGGAATACCATGCCTTTATCAAACAACTGGTTGCAACAATAAAATAACTTACAATGTTATTTTATTGTAAACCCCCAATTGTATAGAATTATTACAAATTTTTAAAATACCATATTGATTTTAACTTATTTTTATAACTTATTATTCAGCCAGGGTTTTATCAAAGAAGCAGAACCACTAAGCTGGGGTTTGTTACAGGGATTGGACCTCATCCGATTGTGGGAGTTGGTTATATATTCGGGCCCTCAGTAGGTTAGATAATGCCATAACTGTGCCTGTCTACATAGAAGAGTGCCATCTGCTTCAGTTGGTTAGCTAATTCGAATGCTAATCTCTTCATAGACACACCCAGAATAATGTTTTCCCAGCTCTCTGGGCATCCCTTAGCCCAGTGAAATTGATACATAAAATTAACCATCCATCCTCCTGACTGACACTGAACAGACAACTATGAAGGGAAAATGGATGTAAAGTGAAGGAGAGCAAGAACAAACTGGAACCCACAAGCACCAGTGAAGCCCACACAGGGCAGACTGAAACCTACATCGGTTCTTGTGCCTCTGACTTCCACTGTGTCCTGTAGGTCTTTTGTCCTGTAGATAAACATACATCCTTGCCCAGGAGCCAGAACACCTAAAGCAGACCCAGTTGCTTCCTTTACAAACAAGGCGAGCCAGCAGATAAACACCCACATAAAAGCTACAACATGGCGGCTGCTTCACTTGCACCCTTCGAATCCACCAAGAATCTCCTTTGTGGTGAACCCTAAACGGAAACAGGAAAGGAAATTCTAGAGAATGTATTTCAGCCTAGCCAATTTGATACATTTCAAAGCCACAACACTCTACCCCTTGTTAAGGTTGCATTCAGGCACATGTCCTTAGAACGTACTTAACCTTCAAATGAAGACAAAAGCAAAGTCGCACTTTTGAACATGAAACAACTATCCTGCACACAACCAAAACACGCTAAGACAGGATACAAAGTCCCTTTTTTTGTCCTTGGGTGGTGTTCTTTCTTCTAGCTGATTCACACTCCCCTTTTGCTATCCTATAACTTACAAACTGAGAAATAGAGTTAAATGCTATTATGTATTTTATGTTAGAGGAGAAAAGGATAAGAAGAGAGGAAAATAAAAATACTTGGGTGATGTCGAAATAAGAGAGAAATATCCATAAGTATTGCATTTTGCAACTGGCCATGTGCTTGCAGTTCTTACCTTTCGTATTCCTGTTAGCCTCATCAGATACCTCAGCTAATCATGATTCCTTGCCAGGCAAAATAAACAAGTCAATTCTACCAGGTCTTTGTGATTTAAACAATAGCCTCACGGCTTTCATATCTAGCTTACCAGTTGTTTCTCAGCAGTTGTCATAATATCCCTTGAAACGTGCAGCGTTCAGAACTTGAATGCCAGAGCTGTAGCGAGACTCCTTCCACTGCAATCAACTGTTACACAGGCATACCTCACTTTATTGTGCTTTGCTTTATTGCACTTCACAGGTGTTGGATTTTTTAACAAATTGAAAGCAGGACCCTCTACCAGCAAAAAGATTACGACTTGCTTTATTGCAATAATCACTTAATTGTGGTAGTCTGGAACCAAACCCACAATACCTCTGAGGTATGCCTGTATGTTAATAAATGTTCTCACTTTTTACATTATTAAAAATAAAACTGGAGCCCTGGCTGGTGTGGCTCAGTGGACTGAGCACTGGCCTGTGAACCGAAGAGTGGCCAGTCAGGACACATGCCTAGGTTGAGAGCCAGGTCCCCAGTAGGGGGTGTGTGAGAGGCAACCACATATTGATGTTTCTTTCTCTTCCCTTCCCCTCTGTCTAAAAATAAATAAATCTTTAAAAAAATAAAATAAAAATAAAACTGGGAAAATAATTGATGCTAACGCTTGTCTCATTATAGAAATAAACAACATTTGTCCAGATACATGAATTAATTTTTAAAATTGTAGTAAGTTAACTGCTAATACAAGTTTAATTTTTCTTTAGTACATGTTTATCAAAATTTATAATATTTATATTATTTTGAACAAAGCATACAAAAAATAGCTATAATGATAACCTCATCTAAATAATGTTTTAACATTTAGAGTCTTAACTAACAGGAAATAAAATGAGTTACAAACTTACTTACACACATATATTTGTTACAGAAAATACAACAGAGTAATCAATAAAAGGCTTTAAAGCATAAAAATATGCTAACAAAAAATTTTGCCAGGTAAGTGGAATGGAAATGCAAATTCAAAGAGAAAAAGAAATACAATTTTCTACTTTAAATTTACAGAAGAGCCTTTATAGGAAAGAAAAGCTTGTTCATGTATTTTAAAAATAATGATAGCAGGCATCATATTATTGCAGTATTTAGATGCCATTTGATATATTTAAGAGGTCAGTACATTGGCTTTAATGAAAAAATAATTACTATAAGCCAGAAATTATATCCTTTGCTATTACAGTCAAACTTTGTGTTCTCAGACTCTTGGTTCTTGAACAATTTGGTTCTTGACCAAGTTGTTCATGGAAAAAAAAAAGTCGGTTGTCTAACAAAACTTTGGGTCTGGATTCTCTACCCAGAAACCCTTTCGTGCTGACACCTGTCTGATCAGCTGCCCATCTCTCAGGCAACAAAGGAGATTCAGTTTTCAAACAAATTGCTTCTCGAATAGTTTTCCAGAAGGAATTGAGTTCGAGAACCATGGTTGCACTGTATATAAATCTGTAATAAAAAATTTTAGATGTCAACCACAAAGTGTTCAATGGATACACTGCTTTTCAAAAATGTTTGCTTAGCTGGATCTAAGCCAAAACAACAACTACATTATCAGCCAACACTTTCTGAGCTGTTACTACTTACCAGACACTATACTAAGTTTTCTCATAACTCAATAGTTTAACAGCAACTGTGTGAGTTATGTATTAGTATCTTTAATTTACAGAAGAGGAAACTAAGGTATGAGAGATGTCATGTCATCTGTAGTTTGCTTTAAAATATCTTAACATAAATAGTGTGCTATAAATGTGTGTATTCATCAGTTTAGGCTCCACCCTTGTAGCAGTCACGGCCTAATCAGGAAGGTACACTCCAGGGGTGTTTTGCTGGCATTTCATCAAAAGGCTCCACTCCAGAGGAGGCTACTGCAAGCTCCTCAGCTATTTTTATCTCTAACCAACACTTGAAGCTTTTTAATTAGCATAATGAATATTAAAAATGAGTTTCCATTGGTAAAATTAACAGTTTGCTCAACATATGCAGATGAGTAAAATAATTTAAAGAACCCACTTGCCTGAATGGCATATAAGAACTGTATCCCTTATCAATGGCCACCACAGCTATTCAAGCTTTGCAAAAGGTCCTATGTCCACCTGCTGACTCTGGAGGATTCTTGGTTTCCTGACTCCAGCACAATGGTTCACAGAATCCTGTCACTAGAATGTAGTTCTCTTGTGTCAGATGCAACTTTTACACAAAGAGCACTCTAGTAGGGCTCTGGAGCTGGGATTCCATCAAGCTCACAGAGCAGGGAGTGTGTATATTTTGTACCTACCTGCTGGTAAATGTCTGTGTGCAGCAGAATTCAGCTTGAGAACTCCTTTCCTTGAAACTCGGTATTGAGCATGCAGCAGTTCATGCTCCTACTATCCCCACTACCTCAAACATCAGAGTGCCCAACATCCCAAGAACAGTTTGTGTTTTGTTTGCCTGGGATAATAAGTGTGTTGCCACAGAGTTAAGAAACCTGTCTCCCTCTAAAGCCCACCCTCCTAACTGTTCTGTTCCACAGTCTCCCAGGTAACTCACAGAAGGCAAGAAGTCGGGGTTGTAGGAGAGTAATAAGGGGTCAGAGAGCAAGCTGGGTGACAGATTATCTTCAAATGCCTCCCTCCAGGCAAGCGTGAGGCTCAGTTCAGGTTCTCTCCAGAAAAAAAAAAAAAAAAAAAAAAAAGCTCAAGATGTGTTAACCAAGAAACCAAGCAAAATTTGCTGATAAGCTGAATTTTTTCTCTAATTCAGCCCGAAGTGGGCCTCCCCACTCTTCAGCTACGCAGATAACAATACTTACAGCTCTAGAGGGAAAACACTAATTCCTGAGGTGTTGCAAGTGGTAACCAAGTGGAGGTAGCTGCTGTGACTTCCTCTTCCTAAGATTCTCCATTCTCTCGTTGGAGTCTCAGCCCTGACATAAAGACATAACCAGTTGATTGAGGAGCCTGCCCTTGCTAGTAACACAAACATTAACCAAGTTGTGATTTTTTTCATTACTGAAGCTCAGTTGTCAGATGTTGACTCTTGTTTCCCCACTGGCTAGTGTGACAGCTCGGGCAGGTCTAGCTTCCTAGTAAAAAGTTCATGTGCTTCATACCTCCCCATCTTATGTTTGATGCAAAGCTTCTCCCTTCCAAACAGCCAACCAGTCCACGAGTGTAGGGGCTCACGTGGGGAGAGGTGGTGATCTGCTTTCTCACACTCCCTGATGGAGGCCTGGCTCCCAGCCCATGTCATCCAGTCCCTCAGCTCTTGGCCCCAGCTGTCCTGCCCAGAACTTCCTGCTTTTGGACTCCCTTCAAATAGCAGGCTGCTCTCTGAACCCCCCGGGTACTTGCACATCCTTGTCTAACCAGTCAGCGATGTCTGCTACCAGGGCCAATGCCCCTCAACTCCACAAGGTAGAAGGCAGTTCAAATCCAGTGCTGAAGTCAAAGTCCAATCAAGAAACTATTAACTGCGATTGGCTGAATAATGGCCTCCCAAGATGTCCATGTCCTAAGCCATGGAAACTGTCAAAATGCTACCTTACATGATTTTTTTAAAGACTTTGTAAATGTCATTAAATTAAGGCTTTTGAGAATGGGAGAGCATCCTGAATTATCCAAGTGGGCCCAGTGAAATCAGATGGCTCCTAACAAGAGGAAGGCAGTCAAAGTCAAGAGAAGGCCAACACCTCGACTTCAGCTCGCTGGGATTGAATCAGCTGTAAGTGTTGAAAACAATACTAAACTTGTGTTGTTTTCAGCTACTACATTAATAGAAATTTGTTATAGCAGTAATAGAAAACTAACACAATAACTGTACCCTTCCTGCAGAACCCCAACTTTACAAGTGACTCCCTTGGGATCTGTTCACTTGACTTAGTGTCGCAGAAAAAGAGCCACAACACCCTCCTGTCCCCATAAACTGATGGCTCACAATGCCAATCTCCATTATCTCCACTGGCTCCCCACCTCCCACCCTCAGGCCTACATCCTGCCCACTGTCACTGGCCTAGAAAGATGGGGAGGAACACTGGACTGATGGCTGCAATTGGCTGGTGATTGGCCCCAATTTTTACAGGCTCCCTGGCATCTTTCTCTGCAGAGAATGGGGAATATAAGGTGCTAGCCACCAATTCCCAGGCCAAGGAAAAGTCCCACTCAGTATCTGGTTACTTCAGGGGGTCTGATCCTGAAGCAGCAGGGGACCACAGCACTTTTCTCTGAGAAATCTGTTACTCTACAGAGTTAGATCTCTTTCCCCTCATTCCACATCTGGGTGCCCTTTACAGAAATTTAGGAGTCTTCACGATGAGAAAAATATTGAAGTGCTTGTTGTTACAGTGCAATATATTACCTCATTCCTTTGTAATTAGATTCTAAAGGATCAACAGTAATGCCTGGGTGTTTGTGGATTTTTTAATTTGCTTTTTGTTCTTCTGGTACCTTGTTTCACCTCACATCCAGCTCACAGCAATTAAATCTAGCAATTAGTACTAAGAGCATACAAAGCAAAGCAATGCATGTGATTGGTGAAATTCATTCTATGACTAAAGTGGTTTCTTAGGGTTTACCCCTCACCTTCTGCCTTTTACTGACCGGTATATCACTTAGGATGTACTCAACTACAAGTTATCTAAAAACTGCGAAATGGGCACGTCCACCAATAGGGAACCGGTTAAATAAACTGAAGTGTATCCACTACCATGGTCTAAATATGTCCCCCAAATTCCTATGTTGAAATCCTAATGTCCAGTGTGATGGTAATAAAAGGTGGAGCCTTTGGGGAGTGTTAGGTCACGAGAGTGAAGCCCTCATGATGGCACCAGTGTCCTTATAAAAGAGGCCGAAAGAGCTCCCGCTCCCTCCACCACGTGGGGATACAAGAAGTCTGTGACTTGGAAGAGGGCTCTCCCCTGACCATGCTGGCACCCTGATCTCAGACTTCCAGGCTCCAGAACTGGGAGAAATAGGTTTCTGTTGTTTGTCAGATGTTCACGCTGGTATTTTGTCACAGCAGCCCACATGGGACAAGATAGCCACACAATGAAATGTGAATGTAAACATAGTGCCAGTCTCTAGACAGTAGGAATCAAAAGGGAAAAAAGAGTTTGCTATACCCATACCTTGTACTCAGATCTATCTCTTCAGCCCTCACACTCAAAGGAATCATACCGATTTAATGTGGACTCATTTTTCCAAAGTACACTTGAGAAGGTTGTATTTTTTCCCTTCAATATTGGGGTGGTAAAGGTGGGTTCTATGGGAGGGGGTCTTTAGAGACTGCATAAGTTCTCTGCTATGTACTTAGGACTTCTATTTGTACAATAATATTATGTTGTACTGCTCTTTATCCAACACTAAGTGCTTTGCATATTTTATCTTATTTAATCTTCATAACAACCATATAAAGTACTTTTATTCCCAAAGCAAAGAGGGAAAAGATGAGATGTAAAAAGTTTAAGTTCAAGACCACTTGGCCACAGTATTTCAACAAATCGGAGATGCCACTACTGTTGTAAATACCGTAAAGAAAGAAGGAAATGCCAACAATTAAACTAGACATGCCATCGATTATGAGACATTTCCCAAGTCAGAGGTGTTTGATGAGAAAAGACGCAGGCCCAGATGTCACATGCAGTAGTGAGTGGTAGCCCCACTCGGCAGCTCCGCTGTCCACTGGGCATTTTTACAGTCAGTATTGAATTTCTTCCTCAGAACAACCCTGAAAAAAGCAGGAGTAGTAATTCCCATTTTCAGATAGGGAAATAGGTTCCAAGTAGGCAAGCAATTTGCTAAGAGTCGCAGAGTTTGCAGTTACAGCTCCAACATGGGACTCCTGCCGTTTATTTTAGTGTCTGCTTCATCTGCTATCTCGGGCAGCCTCTACTCACCTCCAGAAGTACCTTAACTGTAGGTTATTTATCAATGGACTTATCTGAACAAAGATGGAGGACGAGCAGGAGAAGGTCTCTGATTATTATACCCTGGCCACATTATCTTGCTGACCTCTTTGGTTGTGAGTGAAACGTTGTCCTCTATCCAGTTTAATTCATGCAACACTTGTTGAGTGTGTCCTAGCAGCCAGCAGACACTATGTGAGGCAGGAGATTAGAGTCACTGTAGTTCACAAATTGTCTTATGAAAACTTTCAAAAATACAGAAAATTGAAAGAATAGCACACTGAAGCCACATATACCCTCCATTTACACTGACAGTCACTAACTTTCTGCCATATTCTTTCTCTCCATATGTATATTTTTTAAACTAAGTTGCAGGCAACATGATACTTCACTTAAAAATTTCAACATGTCTCTTCAAAGAACAAAGATGTTTTTCTACACAACTATAACACCATCATACTTGTGATGGCCAGTTTAACGTGTCAACTTGGCCAGACTGCAGGCCCCAGTTATTCAATTAAACTCTAATCTAGGTGCTACTGTGATGATAACTTGTAGATATTATTAAAACCTGTATTCAGCTGATTTTAAGTAAGGGAGTTCAACCTAGGTAATCTGGTGGGCTTGAGTCAATCTGTCAAAAAGCCTTAAGAACAGAGCTAAGAAGTCCTGAAAGGAGAAATCCCATCTGTAGACATCAGCTTAAGCCCTTGCCCAAGAGTGCCAACCTACCCTTCCTGATGGCCTGTCCTAAGGATGTTAAACTTACTATCTTCACCTGCTTAGGCTGTTATGACAAAAATGCCATACATTGTGAGGCTTAAACAACATTTATTTCTCACAGTTCTGGAGGCTGGGAGGTCCAAGACCAAGGATCCAGCAGATTCGCAGTCTGGTGAGAGCCCACTTCCTGGTTCACAGACAGCTGGCTTCTTGCTGTGCCCTCTCGCAGCAGGGAAAAGGGAGCTAGCTCTCTGTGGACTTTTTTCTAAGGGCTCTCATCCCATTCATGAGGACTTCATTATGATGATTGGATCACCTCCCAAAAGCTGCCCCCCCTTCAAATACCACCATCTTGGGGCTTCAACATATGAGTTTTGGAGGGACACAACATTCATCTGCAGTGTTCACCTAGCGAGGCCCCATAATCACATAAGCCAGTTCTGGACCACAAGTGTCTTAATACACATCCCTGACTCTTCTGTCTCTCTAGTGAACTGCAACTAACACAACACCTAAGAAAATTAGCATGGTGCCCATAGTCTCATCCTTTTGAAATGATTCTTAACCTGAGGTCACAGGAAGTGCTCCTGGGAGAAGCCTGAAACGGCAGACCACATTTGGAATGTTTCACATTTTGTGAATTTTTCTAAGGAAAGGCTAGCCTTCATCAAATCTTTAAAAAGGGCACTACTCCCCAAATGAGCACGAACCAGTGCAGTAGGCACATCTCCCTAGTTCCGGAGACCTGACAGCAGTGGCAAGAGGAGGAATGGAACCCGACTGGCCTTGCTTGGGGCCCACGCGACTCCCTGAGAGAGAAGTCGTCGCCCTGGGAAGCACCTTGCAACCTGGCAGTGGTTCCAGAGTTTCATTCTCTGTAGTTTATCGTGGGCCACGGTAATTACAACATGTTTCAAACCTCAAAAAGACAAGGAAAAAGGGGTCCCTGGAAGTTTCATGTTAGTGTCTAAGCACAGAGCAGTTGAAATTTAGTCATCCTTATGGAGACAAAGAAGCACAGTAAGGTTTTACATTTAATTTTGATGATATTTTTAATAAATATTTGGCAAACTTTGGTCAAAATTCCTTCTTGCCAAGATTAAAAAGTAGAAGAGAGTAAAAATATGTCATCGGTGGTGAGAAAAAGGGGAACAGTTACTGGCTGACCAAGTGTGAAGATGCCACTTAATGTCAGTCATATTACAGAGCAGAAAAATCCTGTAAAAGTTTTTTCAACAAAGTAACACATTTCCAAGGAAGGAATCATGCCCCTCCGCCTCTGCCTTTAGTTTTGTGAAGTCCCTAAAGGAGATCAGCTTCTTACCTACAGGCACGTCTCCACTCATAGTCTAACTTGCATGTATCAGGTAGCCACTGCCCGTGATGAGGTGAAGGGCGGGCGGAGTCACCCCTGGAAATGCGCTCCTTTCTGAGCAGGGAGGGGCCAAGTGCCTCTCCCTCTGTTGGCCCCTTTGCCCACCCAGGCCCTGCGCCCATCTGTGTCTCAGCAGCTTCAGGGACACTGGTCAGTGGGGCCTGGAGTCGGTCACAGGGCCACAAAGCTGATGTCCGACATTGCTGGCCTGGGCCCAGGTGTAAACGCTTTCTCCCAGATGTTTTCTTACCCCAGTGAGCTGGCCAGTTCCACAGTCCCAGCTCCTTCCTTTTGTTTCCTTTCTTGCGACTCACCTGTGGCTGCTACCTTCTTCCAAATACCTAAGTTAACAGGGTAGCAGGGTGCTTGATCTGAGAAGGAAACTCCTTTCCAGAACTTGACATGCACTTATGCCAATCTTCATTGTTGACACTGAGGAGGAGTTAGTGAGTTTCCTGAATTCTCAGATCAAAGTTTAAGTGAGGCTGACGGACAGAGTGGTAAGACTGCCCAGAGAAATGTAAATGTTCTTCAGGGTCAAGACACCTTACTGCCACACCTTCCTGCTTGCTACTGAGTAAGCCAAGAGAGTTGAAACTTCACAACAAGAAAGAAGTAAATAAGAGAAATTTAAACACAGACCATAATAAAATGAATTGTGTGTGGGAGAATGAAAACAAAAATGAGAGACAGTGAGATGAAATAAATATAAAAACTAAGAAAAATACCAAAGTGAGCTAAAAGAAGATTGCATTGAATAAGAAAAATGTAGGAAGGAAAACATAACCTTTTCCCCCATCTTCATAGGTTCTTTGACTACACCCTGCAAATAAGTCCAACAAAAAGACAGATTAAGTAGAGAAAAATAGAAGTTTATGAACATGTACATTTCATATACACATGGGAGTACTCAATGATAAGTAACTTGAAATAGTGGTTGGCTCTTGGGCTTATATAGCATCTCAATGAAAGAACAAAAGTTTTTAGAGAAGTGACAAGACAAAGGAAAAGGACTGAAAGTCTAGGGTAGCCAATTGTGGGAAGGTAAATATACGGGGAATTAACAGAAGGTAAGGGCTAATTAGTGCCGTTTGTTATTTAGGCTCCTCTGGCGTAGTCACTGGGCTGTTCCCAGTCTAGAGTTGTCTTTGGTGATTAACTTCTATCATTCCTGGCAGAGACAGGAGGGGGACACTTTTTCAAATATATGTCCTGCTTTTAGGCAAATAAGAGGAAGAGAGGGAGCTTTTCTTGTATTTGCTTCTTCTCAATTGCTTTGAGCTCAAAATAATCCTTACGCCCAAGTGGCATATTTTGGGGTAGCATATTTATACCCTTCAAAAGCAAGCCATGACTATTAAGACACAAACAGATAGAATAAGAGGGCTCAAATAGGTAAAAGCCAACATCATCAAATAAACTGTAACCTGAATAAAACCGGGCCTCCATGTTCCAATGTTGGGGTGGAACCGCACAGCACCGCATCCAGGAGAAACCCAGGTTTGTCTGGGTGGAAGAGAAAAATCAAAGTCATTGCTGCAAGACTTGTGAGAAAGCGAGAGAAGGGAAATTTTAATGCACGTGACAGCAGGACTAGTTTCTGGAAGCCCTCTTGTGATGCCTCTTATTGTCAAAGAGCCGACCTCTGAGCAGGAGTTCAGAATCTCATCACTGTCCCCCACGTGGTTCCCAGCACACAAGCTGCTCTCCTGTTTCCTCCTTCTCTGGGGTACATTGCTCATGCACTGCCTTCTTCCAAAAGTCACACAGCGTGACAAGTGACCACTGTCCCCTGGGACCCGCCACATGTCTCCTGTTCAGATCCTTTTTCTTAAAGGGATCAATACTCTCCCCATCTGGAATCCTAATATATTATATTCCCTTTACTACATATAAATGGTACCACAAAAATATGAAGTATTTAAGGGGATAGGAGTAGAAAATTAACACTAAAAATTATTTTAAACTAAAATGGCAAAACAGTGCATGTTCAAGGTTAAACACTAACAGTCTAGGCCCTGGTAGCCTCTGGCTGGCTACCGACAGGCTGTGACAAGCTCAAGCCTAGGGCAATATGGAGATGGTGAGGGAGGCTTGAGAGTTACACTTTGTTGTTATCTCAACATGAACTGACAAGGCAAGGCAACTACTTAAAAAGAAAAAAAAAGACGATGTCTAGTTAACGCTACTAGGCCAAATCGGTCCATCTCCTGGGCCAGCTCTGATCAACCAGTCGTGGCTGCCTGGAGTGTGGCACCGAACATTGTGAGGCTACGTGTGGATTCAGCAATAGGGCGTACTAGGGTGATTTAGCAATCCCAGTCACGGGTGGGAGAGTAGGGAGAGTACGGGTGGGCGTGGGAGCCATTTCTCAGGAGGAAAGCTGTGTCTTAGCAGATACAGTCAGGTCCAGAAAGTCATAAACTCAACAACCAACAGGAGCCAAGCAGGTACCATGAGAGAAAAAAAGTAGGTGTGGGTTGTGCCGCTCTTCCCTTGGCTGTTCCCTCCTCTGTGTGAATCATCACTGCCACTGCATCTCCCCGGCCAGTGCCTGGCTGAGGACCCCAGGCTTGCCCTCTTAGCAGCTGGCATTTCCAGGGCTGGCCCAGGGGTGGGCATAGGATCCAATTGGCCTGATCAGACTGCAGGGAATACCTTATTTCGTGCTTGAGGGGGAGGTTTTTTCCTCCTTCCTGTGGATGTGAACAACAAAGTCCATTATTCAGTGGCTGCTGATCATCAGCTTGCTACCACAGGGGAAGTCAGCTTGAAAACGCTTCCACAGAGAGAAGGGATAGTCGAGAGAAGAGTAGGAAACAGGGTCAGAACACCCAGTGCGACACATGCCATGCCTCCCCAAGTCAGACATGGGTGCCACTGGGCTAAAATCAAGATGTCAGTGGGGCTGTGTTCATTCTGAAAACTCTAGAAGAGGATCCATTTTCTTTCCTTTTCCAGCTTCTACAGGTTCCTGAATGCTTTGACCCATGATCCCTCTCTCCCTCCTCAAAACCAGCGATGTTGCATCTCTCTGACCATTCTTCCCATAGTCACAAGTCCTTCTGACCATAGCCAGGAAAGCGTTTCTGCCTTCAAAGACCCATGTGATCAAGTTGGACCCACCCCAATAATGGATAATCTCCACATCTTAACTGAATCACATCTGCAAAGACCCTTTGCTATGTAGGATAATAAAAAGTTGCAGATTTCAGGGACTTGAAGTACACAGCTTTGGCCCTTTGCCATGTAAGATAATAAAGCCACAGATCTCAGAAACTCCATGTGGACAGCTTAGGGAGAGCATTATTCTCCCTACCACACTGCCTCACAATTTCTTCAGGCCCAGGTTCACATTTTGTGGTTGTGTATTTCCAAACTGCAGAGAGAGGTAAAAAATGTCAGGGGAAAAAAAGTACTTCCCAGGAATAAACAGAAAAAAATCAAGTGGATACAGCAATGTGTTCCATTTGATGGGTAACAGTCTCTCCCTGAATTAAATGACAAACTGTTCAAAAGGGTCAGCAGGTTAACTTTAACCAAAAGAACGCTGAGCAAAGCCCAAATTAAACTGTGTAGGTTCCATGAAGTCTTTGGAGAGCTTGCAGTGTGAAAAAGAAGTCACAGGTGAGATGATAGTTCTCATAACCTCAAGGCCACGCTAACTTACATGTCAAGTTGGAAATGAAATAAAATGCTGGCTTCTGAAAATTGTCAGATCAAGGAGAGCATCTTGACTGCACAATGAGAAAATATATAACTCTTCAGTCACCTCCTCAATCCTTTTAACTCTGGGGATTGCCGTACAAAAGCTAACCTGGTCATGGAAATTAACTTATCCAGTCAAAAGGAATGTCTGCCTGGGGATGAACAGCAGAGGATCTGGCTACAATTAAAAGCTCTTGTTCTCTCAGCTTGGCTACTCAATAGAGAAGGGGGTGGGGACGGCGGATGGGGAAGAGTGAAAACATCAAACAGGGAGCAATAAGAAATTTTTCCAGCTACTTTTTTTTACATGTTTTTAATAGCAACCTGTGCAGTGGATTGAACATAGGGAACCAGCTCATAGCCCCTGCTTGACAATTAACCAGTTGTTAAGGCTTTGCTCAGTAGCTTTAACTTTTTAGGGACCATCCCTCATCCAATATATTTTTATTCTAGAAGTATTTATGGGCATCTTATTTCTTAAATGCATTCAAGAAAAAAATCACAATACTTCCACCCCATGCAGACACACACACATATATATCCCTCCTCTTAAGCTATCCCCCCAAGGGTCAATAGCCTAGTGGGTGCCCTCCCAACCTTTCATCTCCCTCGTAGGAATTTATGCAAACATGCATTCCTATACAGAGAGCTTTAATTTTTCCTTCTCACAAAAATTTAATATATTATGCTCAAGACTCCACAATTTCCTTTTTTCACTCAACTGTCCTTTCTAGCGATTCATATAGATCTAATTCATTCATTTACACTCACTTAAATTGAGATTATGACTATTATGAAATTGAGATTATGAATATATCAAAATATATGTAAAGCAAAATATTGTGGGTACTCAGATATGTCTCAATTTTGTTTTGTTTTGCCACTAAAAATATGCACCAAGCATTCTTGATTATTTATTTTTATGTTCTAACACGTTTTAAAAAAAAGATTTTATTTATTTATTTTTAGAGAAAGAGGAAGGGAAGGGCAAAGAGAGGGAGAGAAATATCAACATATGGTTACCTTTTGAGCACCCCCTGATGGTCTGGGGACCTGGCCTGCAACCCAGGCATGTGCACTGACTGGGAATCTATCCAGAGACCCTATGGTTCACAGGCCGGCACTCAATCCACTGAGCCACACCAGCCAGGGCATATTTCTTTATTTTTTAGAGAGGGGAAGGTAGGGAGAAAGAGAGGGAAAGAAACATTGATTGTTTGCCTCCTCTACGTGCCCTAATTAGGGACCAAACCTGCAACCCTGGCCTGTGCCCTGACTAGGAATCAAATGGGTGACCTTTCACTTTGCAGGACATTGCCCAATCAACCAAGCCACACCGGTCAGAGCTGTTCTAACACTTTTCATATCTGAAGAATATACTCCACCAAATGAGATTGGAGGCAACATAGTTTTTATTTTAATAGATATTGCTATATTATCTTTCCAAAGACAGTAATAATTTATATTCTTATGCAACATGTCAGGGCACCTATTTTTCCACTCTCCACCAGCACAATGTGTTAGAGTGTTTTTCATTTTTGTTACTTGGTGAAAAAATGGTATTTCAGCGATGTTTAATTTGCATTTCTGAGTGCTAATAAGGTGATTCATCTCACTGTTTAGTAAATTTAGTTAGTCTGTCAGATTTCTAATCTGCATAGACACTACTATGCTTAGGAGAAAAAATGGAGGAGTTGGACTAAATCTCTAGCAAAATAACCTACAATTGTTATATGGAACAGCATTTCAGCCAGAAGGAATCCATGCCTGAAATTAGTCCATTGTTTGGCCATTGTGTTATGTTTGGCCCTTGTGCAATAACACCTGGACCACATTTTAAAGAAGACTCTCAAGAAACTTTCAGAGACATCAATTGCAAACACTGACCATCACTACAGAGGCAGGAGAGATGAACATCAAGTTCAACATAAACTTGTTTTTGACACGTAGGCATTGCCAAACTGGAATGGAGGCCAGGTTAAAAATGACTGCCTAGAGCACTGGACTGAGAAGCATTCTCAGGCCAATCACAACTTACTATAAAAGAGATTGGATAGCAATGTGTGCCGTGGGCGCAAGAATCTAAAGGGACAATACACCCCAGGTGGGGAACCCTGATATTGTCCCCAGGTGGAAACAGGGTATGATTGGCCCCTGGGAAATGAGAGTGCGGGAGCTTTTGATCTAGGTGGAAAGGACCTCACCCTCATCACCCACGCCCCTGGTCCCTCCTTCTCATTGAGTTTTCAGGAACCAGAAGCCCGAATAACCAGGGGCCCGCGTCCGCCCCAGTTCTCCTCTTCTTGGACCCTTTTTCATTTCATCCAGAATTCACCTGAATAAAAATGTTGTGGGAAACGGAGAGGACGTTGCGATTTTCCACACCTTAAATCCACTAGAAAGGGCCACACAGGGCTAGTAAGGAGAAATTAAATGACGTTTGAAAATCTGCCAAGAAGAGAAACTGCAGGCAAAATGACAAACATAAAATCTGTGGTTCTCTTCAGAGAATTAGCTTTCAAGCAAGAAATAAAAAAAGCACCTCTTACTGCTGAAGTTCAGAATGCCTACATCTCAACTCCCTGCAGGAACGATTATATCTTTCTCCGATCTGAAGTGCGAGTTGGCTCCTCCTCCTTCTCCTTTCTCTCCGCCTCTGGGGCCTCTTTCTCAAGACGTCGCCTGACCCCTAGTGGTCACACTGCCTTCAGCGGCACCAGATGCGCTTCCTTCATTTGACAGCTTGCTAAATTCTGACTTGCAGACAGGTAAGCGGCATTTCTTTTGAAAAACTGATGTTTGTAAATGACTACTGTAATGGGTCTCTGACTTTAAGAAAGTCTTCAGAACAAGTAAACTTCAGAGAAATTACCAGAAGCATAAACGTCAAAGAACACAAGCAATCCTTTGTCATGTAACAGTGCTAAATGGCATTTCTCCTGAATTGATTTTCTCTTATAACTGGAAACTCAGGTTCCAAAACCATGAGGCCTGTCTTTTTAAAAGGAGTAAAGAATTGCTTCCAAGATAAGAAAGTATCCACGTGGCCACACATCATGCAAATCCACATTGCTGGAGGCTTTGTGAAATAGGAAAGCCTAGAAACAGGAATATTTCCACTGTCCTGTACAGCTCATGTGTCTGGTGGTTGATGCTGCCTACATTAGTTCTAAATGGTGGCAAATGGGAGTTTTGTAGGATTGTGAAGTATTGGGAATGGGAGGCAATGGGAGTTTGGCAATGGGAGTTTGTAGGATTGTGAAGTATTTTAGTTCCTAGTATATTTCACGAAGCATTTCTGCAAGGGGTGAAAAAAAGTTGAAAACTGAGTCAAATGGTTTTGCCTGAACCACATGTAGGCTCACTCCAGAGTCTCCCTCCAACTCCCAGCCCACTCAGGCCAGATCTGACTCAGGATGGGGTGAGCTGAGCCTCCAGAAGGGTCTTAGAAACCAGAGCGGAAGAAATCTGGGGCCTGCAGGGTTTCCCAGTGCACACACAACTGGCTTCACATCCCAGATTGCTCCTCATTTAAAAAAGGGCAAAAGATTTGAACAGATGCCTAACCAAACAAAATATACAGATGGCAAATAAGTACTATTAAATCATGTTCAACATCATTTGTCATTAAGGAATTGCAATACAATACAATAAAATAGTATCAAACTATAAACCCAAGTATAAAATAAATATTCATGAGTCCATACTGATATAATATAAATAAATTAATTGAGGAGAATAGACAAATCTTCCACAACAAAGAATTCCAAGTAATTTATGTGAATACTCCCTGATTAAGGAAGTAGAACACAACTTCCCACTCCTTAAGTGTGGGCTACAACCCGGGGAAAGGGAGGAGAGAGGATGTGTGTGACACAGTAGAGAAACCTGACAAGCACTACCTAACACAGGGGACTAAGGTCAGCACCAATATGATGTGGTAAGAATGGCATTTTACCTCTGTGTTCTTCCTCCCCGAAACCTGTAAGCCCAGTCTAGTCATGAGAAAAGCATCAAACAAATCCCAATCGAGAGACATTCTACAAAACACCTGACCAGTACTACTCAAATTTGTCAAAGTCAACAAAAATAAGACCAGTCTGAGGGACTGTCATGACCAAGAGGAGCCTGAGGAGGTACGGCCACTGGTTGCAATGTGGGATCCTGGGTGGAATCCTGGGACAGAAAAAAGGCGTTAGATAAAAACCAAGGTGATCTGAATAAAATATAGACTTTAGTTAATAATGTGACAAATGTTTCATACTGATATAAGATATTAATAGTAGGGAAAACTGGGGTTGGGGTATATAGGAACTCTGTTCGATCTTTATAATTTTTTTAAAATACAAAACTACTCTACAATAAAATGTTTATTCAAAAAAATCAAAAGTCAGATAAGCAACTCATCCTGCTTTGCCCAGGACTTTCCCAGCCTCAGTACTAAAAGTTGGGCACATCCGGAAACCACTCAGTCCGGGCAGCACGGGGACTGGCCACCGGACGACACTTCCACCCGCCCACGACACGGACTCCTGTGAGGCTCATGCGTGCATTCAGAAGCCACCCTAGCTTTCCCTTTCTGGGGTTTTGGTTATTTGTTGCCTAATTTCTTTCAGGCCTGCAAAACTTTCCCATAACTAACCTAAAAACAGCAAGGCACAATGAGGATTTTACTCCCGTGGAAATAGCACAGTGAGGAAAAACTTCCTCAGACATAATCAGGGTAGCACTTCAGCATTTCCCCTGCTAAACGCCTGTGGCTTGACTAACCATGAGTAATTCATAGAAACATGATTATGGCAGCTCTGGCAGGTTCCTCTGGCATGCAACGTACATGTTTTCAGCAATGAATCACCTATACACATAAAACAAGTCAGGTCTATTATTTGACACTCTATGAGAAACTGAGGCACAGGATAGCCAGAGCTGGCCTGAGGTGGTTTAGTCAGACCACTACCAGGACACTGATCTACGGTGCTAAACTATCACAAAGGCAGTACAATGCCACTGGAAATGACATTTCAGTAGGAAAAAAATGGAATTTTCCAGAACTCCTTTTAGGGTGGTCACTGTTCATGGCTAGAAGGAATACAAATGCTACTCACTTCTAAATTTTCCTAGGTGGACAGAAATGAAGCTACACATCAGAGGATAATCACCCCACTGGTGGTGCGGTGGCAGCTTTTCTAATAAATGACTGGCTGGTGGACTTACACAAATGGATTTAGGGACTAACTTTCAAATTTAAACCATTTGTAAATAAAGAAGCATCTGCCTTTGATAAGCTACCGGGTTGGGAGCATGTGGAGGGCACTCTATACCCTCCCACCTTCAAAATCCACTCCTGAACCCCATCCCACAAGCAGGCATCAAATTCCAGAGGTGACCCCATGAACTGCCTTCTCAAGAGGGGTGGGTCCAATTAACCCCAGGCCTTGCGTCGTACTGAGATAACTGCATCTTCGGGACTTCTTTTCTGTCCTTCCTGCAGCCAGAGCTCAACCCTCCTCAAGAAAACATGGAGTAAATTTCAAACATGAATAGGTTTGCAGGGTAGACAAATAATTAGCCTGCCGAAGTACCTACTAGTTTGATCCAGTCCTGGCCGGGGAGGACACTGTGGTAAGGGCATAAGGCCAAGGCTGTAAGGATTCTGGGTTTAAATCCTGCCTAGGCCGCTTACAAATTATATAACATTGGGCAGAATCTTGACTACTGCAGGCTCTTATTCCTCATCTGTAAAATAGGGATAATTTTATCTATCAGATTATTTTCAAAAGTGTAAAACACATACAATGGTCTGGCTCATAGTAGGGTCTGCATTTCCTCCATAACTTGTTAGAGAAACTGTCTCCACTCTCCCCAAATCTGTTATAGGAGGTCCACCCACCAGAACCCCCTACTGTCTACAGAGGACCTCACCTTACTATCAGAGAGAAAAGAAGTAGCCAGAAGGCAGTGCCCCAGCCCCCTGGGTCTGCACCAGGTTTTCACCTTCCCTTCTCCTAGATGAGGGCCATCTCTTCACCAGGGTGGTAGAGCCCTCAAGTCCAACCTTAAAGACTGGACTCTTCTGATTTTTTCCCTCACCTGCTCATTGATATTTTAGAGAGGGGGATGGGAAGGAGAGAGAGAGAAACAACGTGAGAAACACTGATCAGTTGCCTTTTGCACATGCCCTGACCTAGGACCAAACCAACAAACCAGACCTGTGCCCTGACCAGGAACCAAGCCTGTGACCTTTTGGCTTACAGGATGGCACTCAACCAGCTGAGCCACACTGGCCAGGGCTGGACTCTCCTGATTTTATATCCTCTCACTTGAGCAGTGACTTTGCCCTTGCTAACTGACACTTAAGCTTGCTCAAATGTCTCATTTAAAAAAAAAAAAAAAGATTCTCTTTCAGCCCTACTCCAGGTTCTGCTCTGAATATCAATCTTCCCACCCACGAACTTCTTGCAAGGTCTGCCCATCTCCCCTTTTCCAGCTTCTCACTTCCCGCTCCTTTACCTGGCAGTCTAGCCTCCTGTCCTCCACCCCCCCCCCCCCGCAAGTGCTCTCCAAATTCACCCTTCACTCTCCCTGGTCTCTCAGCCTGACACCCTTGATCCTCCCCTCCCTGGGCTGTTGTAGCACAGGGGTCTGGACTTCCCCACTGCTCTGCCTGGTCCTGAAATGACGGCCTTAGTCAGCATTCAGGCCTAGGCCCTCCTGTCTTCTCTACCCATGCACTGCGGGTGACCCCTTCCTCGCGTGGTTTCAATTATGTCTGCATGCTGAGGACTTCAAAGCTCTAACTTTAGGCTCCCTCTGCACACCCCTATATCCAACTGCCTATGGATATCTCCACTTAAAGAGAATGAGTTGAAAGAGGAGCTAAATTATTAACTTGCCTGAGGCATTGTGTTAGTTTGCTAGAGGTGCCTTAAAAAAAGCAAATTTATTGTCTCACAGTTCTAGAGGCAGGAAGTTCAAGATCAAAATGGCAGCAGGTGTGGTTTCTCCTGAAGCCTCTCTCTTTGGCTTACAGAAAGCCACCCCTTTCCACTGCATCCTCCTGTGGTCTTTCTTTTGAGTGTGCATATCCCTGGCTTCTCTTTTGTCCAATTTTCCTCTTCTTACAAGGGCTCCCTGATCTCCCTAATCTCCCCAACCAAAGGAGTTCAGTGCTTCCCTTTGAACTGGCACTGCATGATTAATTAGGTGTCTCCTCCACTAGATCTTCTTATAATCTCTATGGAGGAGACACCTAACACGGAAAACATGTCTGTGTTGCTCTTTCCTCAATGCCAAGCACTGTATCTAAAATAGATACCCTATAAATAGTGAATTAAAAAATAGGTAAATGCAAGCACAGAATATGGGAAAAGTAATGGATTTATTCAGAGAAGACCTGGGTCCTTGTCTGAACTCTGCCACTAACCAGCTACGGTGTCTGTAAGTCAAAATGAAAATAAGGTTGGGCTGGAAGCTCATCTCTCAATGTCTCTCTTGATTCTAAACAACTGTAATTCTTCAACTCTGATCCCAGGTAAAATACACTGTGCTACATGTCCAAGAAAGAGACCTTTGTTCGTTATTGATTCAGACAGAATGTCAATAGCTTGATGGAAATATAAGAGGCCCAGGAAAGGCCAGCAGAAGACAGAAGTAATAAAAAAGAGTGCTTGCCAACACTAAAAGTCTTCTAAATCAAGAGGATTGAATAAATCATTCCTGACAACAACCCAAAGAGAAAACAGACACACCAAATGCAATGACTTTCGGACTCTTCTCTGTATCCTGTGTTTCTCTTCCTCTGTTGCCCTCCCTACTGCGCAAACTCAGACACCCTCATCCTTGATAATGTGTGAGGAGGGGGGGGTCCCTTAGATTAAGATGATTATGAATCAAGTCCCCAAATTTGCCCTTAGTTTGAGGAGATTTTTGTCTATTTCCAAGAAGGAAAACACAATTTGCTTTACGTAATGAAAGCTCCTTCCTGGTTTTCAAGAACTAGGATAGGGAAGAGGCAGGTGCAGAAGTTGAGTTAAGAAGTCATATCCAGAAGATCTTTAGTCAGTCATAAATAGTGGATCCGTGGGTTACAGATCTGAAGAAAACCTGGCAGCCCACTTTTCCCTTATTTTATTTTTCCTCTTCCGTTTGGTTTAGAAGGAGCAACTCTTTCTACTGTATGTTTAGTGCCTGCAAAACCAAAGAACAAATGTGACTAGGGAAGAAATATGTGTTCAAAACTTAAGAAAACTTCAGAGGCCCATCAGTGCACCTGCCTTATAGAGAAAGCTGGGTCAACTACAGATTCACAGAAGTTGTGCAGAAATAAGTGAATACAACACAGAGGAATTCCGCTCAACATTAGAGCTGCAACGCAGCTTGCCACTTGTGGTGCAGACTGTGATATGAAGGTGAATAAAAATACATTCTTGTCCTTGAGTTTAGTCTATTACAGGGCTTCTCAACCTTGGATGCTCACTGAAATCACTAGGGGGCTTAAAGGAAAAAGCACTGACACACTGTTGGTGAGAATGTAAAAATGCTGCAAGCACCATGGAAAACCATATGGTGGTTCCTCAAAAAATTAAAAATAGAATCACCATATGATCCAGCGATTCTGTTCCTGAACATATACCAAAAAGTACTGAAAGCAGGGTTACCCATGTTCATAGCAGCCTTATTCACAAAGCCAAAAGATAGAAGTAAACCAAGTGTCCACTGACAGATGAATGGATAAACAAAATGTGGTATAAAAATACAAAGGAATATTATTTGGTTTTAAAAAGGAAGGAATTCTGACACATGATGCAACATGAATGAACCTTCAGGATATTAAACTAAGTGAAGTAAACCAGTCAGTCACAAAAAGGGGAACACTGTATGATTCCACTTACATGAGGCACCTCAAGTAGTCAAATTCATAGAGACAGAAAGTAGAATGGTGGTGGGCAGGGCCTGAGGGAAGGGGGAGATGGGGAATTTTTATTTAATGTAGAGTTTCAGTTTCACAAGACAAAAAGACTTCTACGGATGGCTGGTGATAATGGTAGCACAACACTGTGAACGTGCCTTACGCCACTGAACTATACACTTAAAAATGGTTAGGAGGGTGAGTTTTATGTTACGCATATTTTCCCACAATTTATAAATCAATAAATAATTTTTTAAAACACTGATACCTGGGTCCCACCCACCTCCAGAGAGTCTGATTTAATTGGTCTGGAACACAACCTCGGCATGGGGATTTTTGAAACCTCCCAGGAGATTCTAACGTACAGCCTAGTCCGAGAACCACCTCTGTGGGCTGTCAGAACCGCGGATCTACAGAGAAAGAACTACATCTGGAGCTGGAATCCTCGAGTTCCTCGTTGTTTAAAGTAAGTCACATGAGTGTTTTAAACTTTGCTGAGCCTCATTTTACTCCTTTATGTGTAAATTTACATGACAAATCTGCCCCATAGTGTGTTTTAAGGATTCATTTAAGTTAGACTATGTGAAAGGATTTTAATCCTCACTGAAAAAAATTTTTTATTATTGATTTTAGAGGGAGAAGAGGAGGGGGGAGAGAGAGGGAGAAACATCAGTGTTAGTGAGAAATATCAGTTAGTTGCCTCCCATACAAGGCCCACCAGGGAATCAAACTCACAACCTTTTGGTGTACAGGAGGGACAGCCCTCCAACCAACTCCAACTGAGCAACCCAGCCAGGGTTATGTGAAAGGATGTTATACTTTAATAATCATAAGACACAGCTAGGTGACAGAAAATAACAAGAACAGAGATCATTTGCTTTTCTCACTGACATCTAGAGTCTTTTATTCAACTCCCAAAGTGAAATTTATCCTTCCTTATTTCCCTCAGCAGTCTCATAGAACCTTATTAGCACATTTATTGTAGCACCAGTCCAGTGTCCAAGTGACCGGTGTTTATTGCTGCTCCACAACCTTGGTTCCCAAAAGGCAGGCCACGACTGATTCACCACCACAGGCTTCACTGTGCCTAGCACACAGTGGGTGTTCAAGAAACATTTGCTAAATCAGGTTGAGCTACATTACTCAACATCACATAAACCTGAGGCATTCAGTGCATTTCAAACAACATGTCTCTGTCACCAGAGATTCACGACTCTAAGGACAAGCTTTATTTCCATGAATAATGAGTTGAATATGCACAGAGAAGGAATGGTGGCCCAGAAAACAAAGAGATACTGTGACACGTACATGGATTCAAAATCCAAACAAAGGCCTTGCTGTTCCTAACACCCAAGCCACTCAGCCATATTCTTCTACTTTGGTGCAAATATTGGTGCAATTATTATAAACAAGAAGGGTTAGCCAATATGAGCCAAAAATAATAACACATTTTTATAAAGTGCAAAGGCCTGTTTCCTTTTATTTTTAGGGGACATTAAAGCAATGAGATAAGTCAACACTCCCAACACACAAGACCATCCACCGTTGAAATGCAAAAAAGGGGAGAGAAAACTCACTGCTCCTTCTTATTATTGTTACCTTACTCTTAATCAGGACATTGGTTAAAAATATAAATAGCTCAGAAAGGGCCAACTTTGATGTATATAACATACAAAGGTATTGTGTAATTTCATTTGGCCTTCATAAACTCTAAACAGGAAAATTAATTTAGGCAGAAATAAGGGGAAAGAAAATTACTATTTTTTGAGTGCTTGCTATTTGCTAGGCCCTTTATTTTCTCATTACATTCTCACAACTATACCCATTGGTAATATGTTCAGTTACAAATAACAGAAACACTGACCTGATGTGACTTAGCAAATAGGATTTATTTTTCTCACATATGAAACTCTAGAGGTAGAAGCTGCTGGCACTGGCTTTAGGACTCTCCTGATCTTTCCTTTACATCTGTTGCCTCTTAGCCACAAGATAGGAGCTCTAGCTGCAGACATCATAGCCACTGACGTTCAAGGCAAGAAGAAGGGGGAGGGGCCATGCCCACTGCTTATTCCCCTTTCCGGTTTTTTTTTTAAGCAAGAAAGCATATGCTGTGATGGACGGAGACTTGACTTGGGGTGGTGAACACACAGCACAGTGTACAGATGATGTGTTGTGGGACTGTACACCTGAAACCTGTATAATTTTCTTAGCCAGTGTCACCCCCCCCCAATAAATTCAATAAAAAATGAAAAAAAAAAGTAAAGAGCTACTTGGCCTGAGTCACAGGAGAAGGATGCCAACTCAGATCTCTTGGTCTTGCTCTTATGCCACAAGAGTGGAAAGCTCCCAACAGCCTTGCATGAAACTGCAAGAAAGCTTTTGGGGGGGAAAAAAAGAGAGAGAGAGAGAGAGAGAGAGAGAGAAGGCAAATAAGCAAATGCTTTCCCAGAAAGGCACTCCCACTAACTTCTGCTTATAGGTATCTGAGGCTCAGTTCTCTATAGCCTCAAAAGGGGATTCTTGTGCCAATGAGTTACTGAGGGAGTGTTTTCAGTAATACTTTTAAGAAAGTAAAGAAAGCAGTGTAGAGCAGAGGGAAGAAACTATGCAAAGATGTGGGCCCATCACAAAGCCATTCCGTATTGAATCAAGAGGTCTAGCTTTCAAATCGCTGTGTCAGTCATTAGGGCTGGGGGGTGGGAGGGGGATGGCAGAGGAGGGTACAGGCTGCTTACGATGTGTGGCATGATCTCCTAGTCATTTCCAAACCAGGAGGTTCCTTTGGCTGAAAGCTATTCACAGGAGCTGGGGCACAGGTATGTTATCTCAGTAAAGGAGAGCTGGTCAGGCCACCAATGGCATTTTCTACAATCTTATAGTCCAATACTAGGTGGCATTGTTTCCTCTAAGTATAATAGATGTTTGGAAAGTAAATATTTGGTTTCTCAGCATTTTTAGTGACATGTGAACAACTTTCGGTAGCCAATCAACAACGTCTTCCAAAACAACTCCTGAGATAGGCTTCTGATTTGTTAAAGAGGGAAATCTCATTTTCGCAGTCTTGATGCTTCCTTCAATGTTAAAGGAATTTTACTAGAATAGTAGTTTTCAAACATTTTGGTCTCAGCACCCTTTTAAATTCTTAAAAACTATTGAGGATTCCAAAAATCTTCCATTTATCTGTTTTGTATCTATAGCTATTTACCACATTAAAAGTTAAAACTGATAAATTTTAAAATATGTATGCATTTGCTAAAAATAAATATAAATCTATAAATATTAACATAAATAACTTATTTTTATCAAAACATTTTCAAAAAATTTTTTAAATTGTCTAATTGTTATATGTTCTTACATCTGGCTTAATAGAAGACAGCTGGATTCTCATAGCTGTTTCTGCATTCAGTTTGCTTTGCAATCCATTGTTTTTGTTGAAGAATATTAAGAAAATCCACCCACAAAGATGTGGCTAGAAAAGGGAGGAATATTTTAATATTTCCAGATAATTGTGGATATCCTGCACTGATACTACACCAAAACTCAGTAAGTGGTATTTCTTAAAGGTTAATTGCAATGTGGAACATAAAACCATATTGATAACCTTTTCAAACTGTTACAGCAAAATTTTCTGACCTATCTTGCAGTTTGAATGGATGTTTGCAATACCATGCATTGAAAATTTAGGAAGTTTTGGTTCACTGGGTCAAGTAGATCTCTGAACATCGCCTTTTCATTATATCTGAAACCTCATTCATTGATATCACTATCAATATCATCAGAAAAGCCTTTTTTATTTTTAAAATTTTTAATTTTGTTTTTATTGATTTGACAGAGACATCCATTTGTTGTTCCACTTATTTATGCATTCATTGGATTATTCTTGTATGTGCCCTGACTGGGGATTGAACCCACAACCTTGTTGTATCAAGATGATGCTCTAATCAACTGAGCTACCTGATCAGGGCCTCTAAGTATTAGAAAGTTATGAAACCTCTGGTGGTAGACACAAGTTTTCTAAAGTTCTAATTTTTGCTTGTAAACACAAATTTTATCATTGGCAACTAATAATGTTAATTACCTGGAAGTAACAATCACTTTGTTAGAAAACATGCTTACCAAATGTCCAGGTCTGAATATAATTTTTTTCTCAATAATGACTGGCAAGTAACAAGGTGTTCAGTGAACATCTGAGAGGGAACATTTGGTTCAGCTCTCAACTCAAACAGTCCAGGCACTTTTTCTCTGGATAGCCATTGTGCTCCAGGATCCAACAGAAGTGCACTCAATGATTGGTATAATAAAATTAATAATGTTCATCAAAGATATTCTCAAGTGAAACTCTTTGGGTTTACTACTTTTTAAATTTTTTCCTGATTACGTGGCAGAAGAGAATACAATACTTACGAGTACATTTTTGCATTTCTGCCCTGATTCATGCTAAGGCAAAAGCAGTTTCACCTGTTTTTTTGTAGCAGTCAGTGCAAATGTCAGCACAGTGAAAAAGACAAACAAAACAATATTTTCAACTCTGCTGACCCCCTGAGAGGGTTGTGGGGTCCCCCAGTGTCCTGAGGACTATACTTTAAGAACCTCTGCAGTAGAATGCACTGCCAGGCTCACTTCAACATCTGGCCTGCCAAATGGCTTCCAGAGAGCACTGGGAAGGTGAACTCTGCATGCCTGGCTCCTTCTCAATCTCAACAATCAGAATTAATTTCTCCTCCCCTGCGGGGCTATGGGGAAGGGTTTCTGCCAGTACTGATAATCTTCTCTGTTTATGACTACTTAAAAAACTTTTCTCAAAGTTTCTTAATCCCCCAGTTTACCTTTTTAGGTAACAAGCTGCTTACAGCAGTGACCCTGGACCAAAAAGGGGTATCTGACCCAACATTATACAATCAAATGCTCTTCTTTGGGAATTTGACACAGGTCTTGTTAAATCCTATCTCCTCAATGGTAGATATTTGTCTTAGAATTGCTTAATCGATAGGTCTAGGGAAGTAGTGCTTCCTGGAACAAAAAGAAGTACTACTGGGCATTGTGCCCCCATCTTCTGGAATCAACATCAGAATTTGATTTTGATTATGCAGCCCCATGGCAAGCAGTTATGGTGGAACTGCCAATCAGAGTGCACTTCCTCCCAGGCCTGAGTGAGAGACCTGTTAGAAAATCAAATATTCTTCCCTAGAATCCAAACCTTGAGCTGAGTGACTTTGAGGCTAGAAATAAATGATCATTTACCCAAAGACACTATCTGGTAGCTCTTGCCACCTGATTCCTACTTCTGACAAAGACCACATTTCATCCATTTTTATCTGTTCTCTGAGCAACCCTATATCCTACCAATACAGCCCCTTTTACTAAAATCAGCCAAAGTCTGTTTCTGTTGCTTGCACCAAATGACTCTAATTGATGTAGCCCCCAAAGACAAATTGCAAGTTCTACCATAGGAAGCATAAACTACTTACAACTCCCCAAATGGCAATATTCCAGGCTCGAAGATGTTAGGATGCACCAGGTGCTCATTATATTTCACTGAGGCCCAGGGTCTGGGACGTGTGCACACACGTATTTTCCCAGCTGCTGAATTCATTTCTATAATGCTTGCTGTCAAGTCTCAGTGGGCAGTCTTTCCACAGCCATTTCCTAGGGAAGCCACAGAGACATAACCTTTTAATTTTTATTTGATAGAGGAAACATTGTTTTCTGGATTTTTGGATCATGTTTATAGCACAGGTTATGATGGGGAAATGAGCATTCATGCTTTGGTGCCATGGCCAACTGAAGCCACATAAATCCACTAGGTTGTTTAAATATCATGGGAGGTTTTTCAAGATGGCTGTGGAGTAGGCAGAAGCTACCCTCACCTCCCAGTGCCAAACTGAATTTACAGCAAAATTGTAGAGTAGTCAACTGGAATGATCAACTGAAGGACAGCTGAACAAGTGTGTTATATCCAAGGATTTACAGAAAAAGCTACATAGAGACTGATTAAGAAGGATGAAGACACAGAGAGCATTTGGCCCTGCACCCACAAGCAGTGGCTGAAAAGCCAGAGGGATATAACAGCTGCAAAAGTCCCTCCTGAGGAGCTCAGGGTCTCAACCCCATGCCAGGACCTCCAACCCAGGGCATCAGGACCAGGAAATAGAGCCTGCATAGCATCTCACTGTGAAAATCGGTGGGACTCTGTCCCCCAGGATGAAGAGGGAGTCTGCTAGAGTCCCAGGTGCCCTCCTAAAGGGCCAACCCACAGGAGTTTGCTCTCCGGCACTCACCCAGGGCTCCAGTAGAGGGAAGGCAGATCAAGGCTGACAGTGGTCATAAACAGAAGACCTGGGCAGAATGGCCCCAAGAGATCTGGAGGCTCAGCTACTCAGATCCCCGTCCTGAGTCAATATTCCACACCACCTTCAGGTGCTATTTTCCCATGGTCAGGCACTCTTATTCTTACAGCACCAGCTGGGGAAGTGCACTAACCTGGTTCTCCAAATACTGGTGACAACGACATGCCCAGCCCGAGTCTAGCAGATAGGACTGTTGGCTGCACCCAATAAGGACCTTTCATGTGCTATTTCTCTGGAGAGACTATAGGCAGACAGACAGACACTGAACTGTGAGGCTTTGGACCAGGGACCAGTCTTCCCCCTACCTGCAGGCTCAGCCGGCCCCACCCGCAGTGGAAAACTGTTTTGTTTTATAGTCCCAAGTCCTGGTAGCCCCATCCAGCTGAGCTCAGATTTGCTGGGAAAGGAGGGGGCAGGGAAAGAAGGAACACTGCTCAGAGCTGGGACCTTCAGAGTGTGTCTCCCTCAGAGGCTCAAGCAGGTGCAGATACACAGCTAAGGTGTGGCACAGAAGTCACCCCCCTCCTGCCAGCTCAGCTGGTGCCAGCCCTAGAGGAAGACTGTCTTCATCTGTTCAATAGTCTTTCTTCAAAAGGCTCTGGAGGAACTCCAGTCAACACAGGGGGTGGCAGAATAGCCAACAGGTAGACACTGACCTCAAAGAGCTTTAGACCTTTTATTGATCTGTCCCCAGCTCAGAATTCCAGGAAGCTAAACTTGGTACACAGCCTGGCCCCTCCCATGTAAACCAGGCCCAGCAGACATAGCCACAATCAGTGAATAGTGCAGTAGTTCTAGATAGGTGGTAGCCCAAGGCCAGTTACATACAATGTCTGAAACTGACCTGCACTGGCACCCTGTGCAAGTAGATACAGAACCAATACAATCAAGGAAGGGCTTCAAACCTCACCAGAGCTCAACCCAACTAGCCATAAAAACAGCACAGCCAAAGGGAAACTCTGGCAGGCACTAGAACCTGCTGGGAACAACTCCACCTTGGAGGGCAGCCCCTGCATAGTGACTCATACATGGTAAATGAGGTCTGTCCTTACAGTCAGTCAGCCTGTGGGTTAACTCTACTCCCAAACAGGCCAACAGAATTCAACACTCAACCACAACACAAAGAGGCACATTCTCTAAGTTAGACCACATACTAGGACACAAGGTAGGCCTCAATAAATTCAAGAAAATTGAAATCACATCAAGCAACTTCTCTGACCACAATGGTATAAAACTAGAAGTCAATTAAAATACAAACTCAAAGAAAAAACCTCCAAACACATGGAGGTTAAATAACATGTTATCAAACAATGAATGGATAAACAATGAGATCAAAGAAGAAACTAAAAATTACCTGGAGACAAAGAAAAAAAACACACACAACAACCCAAAATCTATGGGACATAGTGAAAGCAGTCCCAAGAGGAAAATTCATAGCATTACAGGCCTACCTCAAGAAACAAGAAAATTTTCCAATAAACAGTTTAATCCTACACCTAAAAGAACTAGAAAAAGAACAATAAACAAAGCCTAATGTAAGTGGAAGGAAGAAAATAATAAGGATTGGAGTGAAAATAAATGAATAAAGACTAAAAAAAAGATACAAAAAAATCAATGAAACCAAAAGCTGGTTCTTTGAAAAGACAAACAAAATTGACAACCTTTAACCAGACTTATCAAGAAAAAAAGAGAGAGGCCCCAAATAAATAAAATCAGAAATGAAAGAGAAACAGTAACAAATGATACCACAAAAATACAAAGGATTATAAAAAAATATTATGAACAACTATATGCCAGCAAACTGGACAGCCTGGATGAGATGGATAAATTTTTAGAAACATACAATCTTTCAAAACGGAACCAGGAAGAATTAGAAAATCTAAATAGACCAATCACAAGTAATAAAATTAAAGCTGTAATTGAAAAAACTCCCAAGAAACAAAAGTCTTGGACCAGATGGTTTCACAGACAAATTTTACCATTCAAAGAAGAACTAATGCCAAGCTTTCTCAAACTATTCCAAAAAATTCAAAAGGAAGGAAGACTACCAAGCTTATTTTATGAGACCAGCATTATCTTAATTCCAAACCAGATAAAGATACTACAAAGAAAGAAAATTATAAGTCAATATCACTGATGAACATAAATGCTAGAATCCTCAACAATATATTAGTAAACCAGATCCAGCAAAACATTAAGAATATCATACACCATGATCAAGTGGGATTTATTCTGCACATGCACGTTTGGTACAATATTTACAAATCAATAAATGTAATACATTACATTAAAAATGAAGGATAAAAATCACATGATCATATCATAGATAGATAAAAAGCATTTGATAAAATCCAGCACCCATTTATGATAAAAGCTGTCATCAAAGTGGAATGATAGAATATACCTCAATATAATAAAAGCCCTATATGACAAACCCACAGTTAACATCATACTCAATGGTCAAAAACTAAATGTTTCTCTTAAGATTGGGAATAAGACAGGGATGTTCACTTTCACCTCCCTTATTCAACATAGTATGAGAAGTTCTAGCCACACCAATCAGACAAGAAGGAGAAATAAAAGGCACAAAATTGGAACAGAGGAAGTAAAACTGACATTATTCATAGATGAATTGATACCATATATAGAAAACCATAAATAAGCTACCAAAAAATTACTAGAACTGATAAACAAATTTGGTAAAGTAGCAGGATGCAAAATTAATATTCATACATCAGTGGCATTTGTATATACCAATAATGAATTACCAGAAAGAGAAATTAAGGAAACAATCCTACCTATTATTCCAACAACAACAAAAAAATAAGGTACCTAGGAATAAGTTTAACCAAGGAGGTAAAAGACTTGTACTTAGAAAATTATAGGATACTGAAGAAAGAAATAGAGGAAGATACAAATAAGTGGAAGCATATGCTATATTTATAGATAGGAAGAATTAACATTATTAAAATGTCCATACTACTCAAAGCAACCTATAGAGTCAATGCAATTCCTATTAAAATACTGAAGACATATGTCATGAATCTAGAATAAACATTCCAAAAATTTATATGGAACCACAAAAGACCCCAATAATCTTAGCAATCTTGAGAAAAAAACAAAGTTAGAAGTACCATATTACTCAATATCAAATAATACTACAAGGCCATAGTAATCAAAACAGTATGGTACTACCATCAGAAAAGGCATATAGATCAATAGAACAGAATAGAGAGCCCGGAAACAAATCCACAGTTTTATGGTCAATTAATATTTGGCAAAGGAGGCAAGAACATTTAATGGGATAAAGACAGTCTCTTAAATAAATGGTGTTGGGAAAATTGGACAGATACATACAAAAAATAAAACTAGACCACCAACTTACACCATACACAAGAATAAACTCAAAATGGATTATAGACTTTAATATAAGTCACAAAATCATCAAAATACTAGAAAAAAACATAGGCAGTAAAATATCAAACATTTCTCATAGCAATATTTTTGCTGATGTATCTCCTTGGGCAAGGAAAACAAGGGAAAAAGTAAAAAAATGGGAGCACATGAAACTAAAAAGCTTTTGCACAGCAAAAGAAACCATCAACAAATTGAAAGGCAACTCACTGAATGGGAGAACATATCCACCAATGATACATTTGATAAAGGGTTAATATCCAAAATATATAAAGAACTGATGAGGTCTATCCAGAAAAAATCCAGCCATTTTAATATAACAAGAGCAGTTTGCATGATATTGATGTAACCTGGCAGCCAAGGAGAGTGGACAGGAATGCATGAACAATGACAACTTCACTGTACTAGTCAGTGGGGGTGGTAGACACCTTTGGGTGAGCATGTGTACTGTGTAGCCATTGTATTCAAAACGCCTGAGTGAGTAGAGCAACAAATCTGCATCAAATTTTGCGTGAAGCTTGAACATTCCTCTGCAGAAACTATTCAAATGATTTTGAAGGCCACATATATGGGCTACTGATGATTGGCAGCTTCATCATGACAATATGCCCACTCATGCATTAAATCACCCAGGGGACTCAGTTTCCCTTCAGCCTAGATTTGGCACCCTGTGAATTCTGGTTTTTCCCAAAACTAAAATCACCTTTGAAAAGGAAGAGATTTAAGATTGTTGATGACAGTCAGAAAAATATGATGGGGAAACTGTTGGTGACTGGGAGAACTGTATGAGGTCCCAAGGTGCCTACTTTTAAGGGGACTGAGGGATCATTGCCCTATGTACAATGTTTCATGTGTCTTCTTCAATAAATGTCTCTATTTTTCCTATTATGTGGCTGGATACCTTCTAGACAAACCTCATATACAACTCAACACCAAGAAAACAAATAATTCATTAAAAAATGGGGCAAAGGATCTGAATAGACACTTCTCCAAAGAGGACATACAGATGACCAATAGACAAATGAAAAAATGCTCCATCTTACTAATCATCAGAGAAATGCAAATTAAAACCACAATGACATATCACCTCATGCCTGTCAGAATAGCTATCAGCAATAAATCAACAAACAACAAATGCTGGAGATGATGTGAAGAAAAGGGAACCCTCATGCCCTGTTAGTGGGAATGCAGACTGGTGCAGCCACTGTGGAAAAAGTATGCAGTTTCTTCAAAAAATTAAAAATGAACTGCCTTATGACCCAGAGATTCCACTTCTGGGAATATATTCAAGGAAACCCAAAACACTAATTCAAAAAAATATATGCACCTGTATTTTCATTGCAGTGTTATTTGTAATAGCCAAGATCTGAAAACAGCTCAAGTGTCTATCAGTAGATGAATGCATAAAAAAGATGTGGTATGTTTATGTAATGGAATACTAGTTGGCCATAAAAAGAGAAGGAGTCCTGGCTGGTGTAGCTCAGTGGGTTGAGTGCTGGCCTACAAACCAAAGGGTCACTGGTTCCATTCCCAGTCTGGGCACATGCCTAGGTTGTGGGCCAGGTCCCCAGTAGGGGGCATGTGAGAGGCAACCACACATTGATGTTTCTCTCCCTCTCTTTCTCCTTCCCTTCCCCTCTCTCTAAAAATAAATAAATAAAATCTTTTTTAAAAAAGAGAAGGAAAATTTACCTTTTGCCATAGCATGATGGACCTGGAGAATATTTTGCTCAGTGAAATAAACCAGTCAGAGAAAGATAAATACCATATGACTTCACTTATATGTGGAATCTAATGAACAAAATAATTTAACAAACAAAATAGAAGCAGAAGCATAGATACATACAACGAACTGACAGCTGTCAGAGGGGATGGGGTTGAGGGGGTAGGTGGAATAAAAGTGAGGAATGAATATATATATATATATATATATATATATAGTTATAGATAAATATATAACACATAGAGACAGACAACAGTATGATGATAGCCAGAGGGAAGGGGGATGGTGGGAGGTGGAAGAAGGCAAATGGGGGATAAATGGGGGTGGAAACAGACTGTACTATGATCGATGGGTGCACAATGCCCTGTGCAGATGATGTTTTGTTGAGTTGTACACTTGAAAACTATATATGGGGGTTTTGTTAACTAATGTTACCCCCAAGAATCTCAATAAAAATAAATAAACAAATAGATAGATAAATAAATGAATAGATGAATAAATAAATCTCATGGAAAGCAGAAGTCAGGGAAGACAGACATTGAATTTTCTCTTATCTTGATTGTACTGAACAGTCTCTGTACAGGTGATGATGTCTCTATTGATTCTCCACAGTATTACCAAGCTTATCACTGCACAGAGGCTGATGAAGCAGGGAAAGACATGACATGGGATCACAAACTCAGATGGCTAAGGGACCATGTGTGTAGCAAGCTGAAAATAACAGAGTGCCTCATGCCTCCTTTCAGGGAAGGAAGCTGACATTCCACTCCAGACAATTGAAGGCTGCTCTAAAACATGATTTGTGAACTTTGTAACCATAGGCAACTCTCATTTCTTAACTGCCTTTCACTTTTCACATCATGAAGTAGGGAGAGAAATTGAGTCACTTTCAAGATCAAATGAGACAGAAGTATTAAAACATGCTTTGTAGTAGCCCTGGCTGGTGTGGCTCAGTTGGTTAGAGTGTCATCCCAGAAATGAAAGGTTGCATGTTCGATTCTCAGTCAAGGCACATAGGCAGATTGCAGGTTCAAGCCTCTATACCCAGTCCAGGTACGTATGTGCCACATAAGATCCCAGGTCCAGGCACTTTTGGGAGGCAACCAATCAATATTTCTCTCTCACATTGATGGTTCTCTCTCCCTTCCTCTCTCTCTCTCTCTCTCTCTCTCTCTCTCTCTCTAAAAGCAAGGAAAAAATGTCCTTGGATGAGGATAAAAAAAATGATTTGTAAAACATTTAATAGCAAAGTCTACGTGGCCTCAATGTAATTATTCAGTGATGCAGAGATAAAAGTTGCCAGGGAATTCTGCTCTTAAAACAGAAAACACTCATGACTTTGATGAGTAACAAAAATTTAAGTCAAAAGTATTAGCATATCCACATGCAAGCAGGGATACAGAGGGTAAAGTCCTCAGTGTATTGACATCAGGATTAAAATAATGGACCAATGGCACTGCTTGTATTTTAGACCTATTACAGTAGATGCTTGCAGTCTCATAAGTAGTCTATTATTACTATCATCATCATCATCATCATCTCTTCCAAATGTTACATTGCTGGCTACAGTTATAATGAATTGAAATCCTAACACAGCCAGATCATATTGAGCAAAGAAGGGAAAACTGAAATTGCTTTGGGCAAGCTACCAGCATATGCTCAGTGTCTCAAGAGTAAGCAGAATGGTGGAAGGCATACTGAAGCTCAGGAGAAAAAAAATCACACAAAACAAATTTTTAAAGGATTGTGGGCTGGATTTCACCTATGATCATCCAATATACAATCATTAATTCAAAGGGTGTCTGAAAAGAACAGACTAAACACTTTGGCAAAAACCTTCTCTTATTCAGCATTTACAATAATCCTACTAAATAGCTAAAAATACCCTGATTTTCACTTATAAGAAAAGTCAGGTTCGGATATCTTGAATACCTACCCATTGTTACACAACCAATAAGTTGTTTTGCTGGGCTTTGTTCCCAGACGTGTCGTGTCTAAAGTCCTTGTTTTCTCATTGATAAGTCAATGGCCTTAATGTCCTTATTGTGCAAGTACATGTTTTGCTCAGCCTTGGAAGTTTTAAAAGGGTTGAATTCATTACAAATATTCAACAATCACGAACTGTCACATAGCCCTGGCCTGGTAGTTAAGTTGGTTAGAACATCATCCCTGGATCCCACAGTTGTGAGTTCCATCCCCAGTCAGGGCACATACAAGAATCAACCAATGAATGCATGAAAAAGTGGGACAACAAATTGATGTTTCTCTCTCTCTCTCAAATCAATAAGTAAAAAAAAAAAAAATTAAAGAATTGTCACATAAAAATCTTGATTTCTGGTTTTAAGGGAAGCCAAATATTGCACTCTGGGAACTCTGGACACACTGTAATACCTGACAACCTTGGATGTACCGTTCCCATTAGTACTGTGCACTGGGGCTTGTTGGTGGCTTCCCCCTTTGATGGATCCAGCAGTGTCCCATCACATCCAACTGACTCATAGCTGGCTACATTCACTGACGCTACTTATGTGGCCCATGGACATTGCAGTCAGTCCCATCCCCCTGTTGTCTAGCCCATGTTTTCATTCCAGACAAAGGAAAGCTGTCCATTCGCTGCTAGAATCTTTGGGGAACAAATCTGGAAAATGCTGGGAAGCCTATACTGTCCAACCAAGTACAATCAATTTGCCTATGGGGTTTATTTGAATTGTGGGCCTAAGGCAATGTTTTAGATTTGAATGTTACTTTAATCAAGGTATATGAAATCAGTATGTCTGTCACCTTGCTTTCTGACCATAAAAGAGTGCATCTTTATTCAGACTTTAGTCTTGCAAATCGCTATTTTACTCCAAGTCACACAGAGGTGGCACAGAACTAAACTGGTAGGACACATGACCTTTTTGAGTTGAAGCTGCCACATAGTGTCATTAAAGCACTTGTCAACTTCAAGCAAACAAAACCAACACTCTGCCTCTTCATTACCCACTAATTCTAAAAGCTAATGAAGTCATCCTAAATGATATCTAACATCCTAAGTTTGAGTCTTATAGTACCAAGAACTGCTTCGATCTACAGTTACAGGAAAAAATGTGTATAGACACATATACATACATACAGACAGACAGACACATACACATATGCACACACACTGTCAAATAAAACAATTCACTAGTCTCGTCTTGCTCCCCAAAAGGTTTCCTCTGACTAATCCAATCTCACCTTTATACCATTGCCTCTGAGCAGTCATGTATTCAGTCAGTATTATATTATTTTATACTTGTTGAACTATTAGCTCTTGGAATTGAATTGTAGAATTTAAGTGCCAAAGGGAACTTAAAGGATCATTAAGTCCAGGCCTTTCAGTTTATGGATGAAGAAACTGAATTCCAGAATATTTAAATGATTCACCCAAGGTCACAAAGATAGCTGATAAAGGGCACACTTGACCTGGTTCCATGGTCTTGACACTCCTACATTCTCTCATTAATTATGCACCCTCCCAAGTACACTCTGAAAATGTTTTGGCCTGTAATCCACTTTTAAATACTTCGGCCCAAACAGTGTAATACAAATGTGTGTTTGTTAGTCTCCATGTACACTCTAGGCACAGGTGGTTGTCTTAATCAAGAATTCACAGCTAGCATTCCATCAAAATGCCACACACCAGACAGGAGTATCACAGTGCTTCAGCTACCCTCAATCAACACCATAGGCTTTGCTAATTATAATAAATGTTATTAGTAGATTTCATTGGTGAAATTAATGACTTGTTTATTAACATTATAGAAACTATAAATGGACTGCCATTGGTGAAATTGGTGCTATTTGAGATAAAATGTTTTAGAGACACTCCTCACTTTTCACAATCAAAGTGAACCCTTCATCTTTGTCTATAATGACAACTCCCAAGACTAGAATCAGAAACGGTCTCATGTCTAGCCCTAACTTCAGAGAATCCTGGCTGGGTGATACCACTATAGGGTTAACTGAATCCTGCCTTTATTTAGGGCATCCACCTGAGATTAATCCTTCATACAAGATGTGGTTAAAGCCCCTAAATGAGAAATTTCTTAAGATTTACAGAACAGATGGTGTGAACTCTTCCTTTGTCCACTTACCAATACATGTTCATTAAATAAATGTCTATGCACATAGGAAATTGGCTGGAGACTTCCTTTGAATATAAACTAGTTATAGTGAAATTGTCATGAACTATTCATTGTCACTAACCTCTACAATTGGTGGCTACTAACACTGACCAGAAAGAACCTGGCTGTCAATGACTATTACAAGTTGAACAATACCCTTGAAAAATTTATGTGTTGAAGTCCTAACTCCTAGTACAGTACCTCAGGATGTGATCTTATTTGGAAATAGGATCTTCACAGAGGTAATCAAGTTAAACTGAAGTCATAAGGATGGCTGTAATACATTATGACTGGTGTCCTTATAAAATTTGGAAACAGACACACAGGGAGAAAGCCATGTGGAATACAGACAGAGATTAGGGTGGTGTGTCTCTAAGCCAAAAAACAAAGATTGACAGCAATCTACAAAAAGGTACAGGAGGGGCTTGGAACAGATTCTGTAAGGAGCCAGCCCTGCCAATACCTTGATGGTGGACTCCTAGACTACGGAACTGTGAGACAACTGGGGGACTGTTGTTTAAGTCACCCAGCGTGTGGTACTTTTTCACAGCAGCCCCTAGCAATGTCCAAATAGTCTTAGGTCTGTTTGTGAAACGGCTTCACTGATTGTTTGGGTTGATAAATTCAGTTTCACAAGGCTTACAAATAGCTACTAACTGTGTAATTCCCAAAACATCTAATTGCATTAAGTTGTACTACTGCTTTAAAAAAACTACCCCACAAACTTGATAATGGAATGATGAGGTTGATACTAGATACACCTACTTACTGCCAATGCTCTCAAGCCAAAGTCTACCAGAAACACACCCGCAGTCAAACAAAGTTGTGTTCATTGACTCATTATGACAAAGGAAAATACACGCCAAAGAGAGCCATGGAGGTCTCAGTAAGACAGGTGTTAGGAAGGACTTATAAGATTTGGGCATGGTAATGATTGGGAGAAGAGATCAAGCAAATGGGGCTTTGCTCTCTATGGGATGCTGTCAGGAAGCAAGGTGATTCTATTACTGAGTGTTTTAATAATTCTCATTTAAAAGGCAGAAGAAACAAAGTGAAGCTAAAGCTGTAACTGGTAAAGAGGCACCACTACTCATATTAGCCCATAAAGAGGGGAATTCTGTGGTTTGGACAATGTTCTTTTTATATAAACTCAGATGTGATTATGGAGTTGTCCTGTTTCTCTTGCTCCATGGCGGTCACACAGTGGTCTTGCATGATGTTGGTCTGTGAAACTGTTGATGTTCAAGGGGAAAACACCAAGGTTTTAGCTGTGTGTGCCAGGCCCACTCCCATCAGGACCCACTTCGCCCTTTCTTACCACTGATCAATGTTAACATCATTAAAAGCAGGGCAGTGGGATAATATGTGCCTCCAGATGTGGCACAAGAAGGTACACCACATCACCTCGAAAGTACTCTTGTCAAAAAAGAAAAGCACTAAATCTGATTCTAATTAAGTCTCTAGATCAGCATTGTCCAGCAGAAGTATAACACAAGCTACAGATATGATTTAAAATTTTCTAGTAGCCAGCCTCATTTAAAGAGGTAAAAAAAACTTTAAATATATTTTATTTAGCTAAAATATCCAAATTATTATCACTTTAATATGTAACCAATATAAAATCAGTAACATTTCCCACATTCTTTTTTCATGGTAAGCCCTTGAAATGCAGTGTGTATTTTACATTTACAGCACATTTCAGTTCGGATTAAGCACATTTAAAATGCATGGTCACCACATGTGTCTAGTGGTTGCCCTGAAGACAGTGCAGCTCTCATGCTAACTCCCACTTTCATGGAAATATGACAGAGGAAGTCCTCTCTCCATCAAAGAATAAAATTAGCCTAATTGAGGTCTGTGAAATTCTACATGAATGACTCAGTTTCTTCAACAAATAAATGGTAAGGAAAAATAACAGGGAAGAGAAACTTGGAGTATATTAACCAACTGAAATCTGGACGGTGTTTAAATTTTCATTTGTAAAAAGAACTGTAAAAAGATAGTTTTGTAGTCATTTGGGGAAACCAAATGCCAGAGACTATCTTTTACATGATATGAAAAAATATTGTTAATTTTGTTGGATGTGATAATATTATTGTGGTTATATTAAAGAAGAGTGTCCTTATCTGTTACAGATATATGCTAAAGTATTTATGTGTAAATTGAGATCATATCTGGAACTTAATTTAAAATATTCCGGCAAAATAAAAAAAGGTAGGAGGGAAGTAAATGAAACAAGAATGGCTGAATATTGATGTGATGGCTGATAGGTACTGGGCGTTTATTATACTGTTTTTTCTACCATTGTGTATATTTTAATATCTCCATAATAAAATGTTTTAAAAAATGGGATAAAAGGAAAAATAATCTATCTTTAGATTTATTATCATAGTTGTGGCAAAGGTTCACTGGTGCATACATAAGTCAAAACTTATCAAATTGTACCCTTTACGTATGTGATCATTTGTTTTATGTCAATTAAACCTCAATTAAGTTGTTTAACAAAACAGTCTATTTATTATAGGACCACACATACTTGGCAGCCCAGCACAGATTAGAAGTTTTCACATATGTTATCTCAACTGATATGAAAACAATTTGTTGGAACTTTTTTGTTACAAATGACAGAATCTCAATTGTTTCTGGCTTAAGACACAAAAATGAGGAGAGGATTATTGCCAGGTCTGCTATGAATTTTACCCTGCTTACAAGCTAATAAGTTAACCTGTCACTATTTCATGCATGCTGGCAGAGGACACAAAACTCCTGGACCCACTCTGGCCCGACAAGCAGCATGAGCATCAGCATATTTACTTGGTTCCCTCGACCCTGAGTCCTTCAGAGGTGATACGGTATGACTCAGATAGATGCTCTGCACGGAGTAGGTTTGCATCACAGCTGAGGAATACTGAGCTTGGGAACTCTATCACTTTTCTAGCAAGCAATAAGAAAGCCTGCTCTTTATCCTGCAGGCAGACATCACCTCATGCTTTAAGACTGCTGTGTAGATAGAGAACAGGGTGATGGCTATGGGGTGGGGGAGTTAGGGGGTGGCGGTGGCAGGATGGAGCAAAAAGGAAAAAGGACTCATGGACATGGACAACAGTGTGGTGATTGTGGGTGGGAGGGGAGTATAAGGGGCTAAATGGTAATGGAAAAATACAAACAAAAAGACTGTTTGCTGTGAATGTAGCTATGAGAAACAGCCCAATAAAACTGGTCAGAGCCTTGTGCTCTTAGCACACCCAGTATGGTGTATAGGAGTGAGAGGGATCCATGGAGGGACTGTCTCCCTCAACAACTATTAGGTAATGTAACTGATAAATCCCACGGATAAACTACAACTTCAGGCATAGCTGGATCGAGTAGCTCACATTTATGCCTCTCTTCATCTCTCAGTAATTTTCCCCACTGTGTTGGCATTACTCTCAGACAGACTTTTTATGTGGTACAACTACCTCCCATTGGCCTAGCCTGGGTAATCCCCTTCCCCCCATCTGTGACAAGAGGGTAGACTGCTTTTAACTGGCCAAGGTCAGAGCAGCTTTGTGCAGTAGGGCAGCACCACCTGTAAGGAAGCACCATTCATTCCAGATATCATAGGTCTGTATGTGAACTACAACAATCCCCAACAGATGGAAGGAAGTAAAGTGTCTTGAGGAAGGTGCTCTATGGGTAGCCACAGCCTGGGTCATGGGTCTGTTCCCGAGCTAGGAGGTGTGAGTTGTCCTACCCAAGAACCACCAGAGTGTTCCCCCAAAGTGAATGGAAAGCATTTATCCGGAATGGCAATGGATGCTGGGCAAAGAAGACTACAGATGCCTCCTACAGGCCAGTAGTGTTATCCCTGTTTTCTAGGTGAGGACACTGAGATTCTGCAGTTAAGGAACCTTCCCAAGTCCCATAAAACACAGAAAGAGACAGACTCAACCAAGGAGTATGATTCCACAACACACCCAGTTTCCATTCAACCATCCCATTTCCTGGTCCTTAATGAGTCATCTCTAAGCTTACTTATTTCATGTTCAAATCCCTCCAATAAATGCTCCCACTCTACCCCCCTAATCTTAACTGTCATCATTCAAAATTGAATCTACCCTGGAAGGAAAGTCTTTACTGCCCTCATTCATTCCTTTTGGTTCACAGTCCAGCAACTCAATCCAGGGAGCCACACCAGGCACGGCTTTTCATTCCTGTTAGGAACCTGTGCTCCTTCAACTATTCTCATTTGAAATAAGCATTCTCTCCCAAACCCAAAGCCTTATGCTTCTTTAAACTCCAAGTTCTGTCCATGAAAACAGAGATTTTACATTTGTTTGAAGTAACCCCAGCTCACCAATTTCCCAATGGGGCTTACATGCTGAGGAGCCAAAGATCATGTCTTTCCTTATTAGACACAGTAGGCAACTTCTGCGGCATCTGGCCAGCCCCAAACTCCTCTTCTCAGAATCCTTTTGGCTCCCAACAAGTAGTGGAGGAGGAAAGTAGGGGAGGAGCACTGGAAGCCAAATTGCATTGAGTGAGCCACCAGCCTGGCCTTAGTTGATTGGACTGGGAATAATCAGCTGGCCTAAGCTGGGCAATTAGATTCTTTCTCCTGAGACCTGGCAGTGCCTCCTCACCCCTCAGGGGAGAGAGCTGGAACAGAGAGAACCAGAAACTGGAAATGTGCAGGCTGGCTACATTGGTCCCTGGGCTATGAGCAGCAGTGAGAGGCAGCTTGCAGAAAGAGGAAGAAAATACTCTTTATGAGAAACAATTGGGGAATACATGCCGCCTCATCCTGGAGGCTTTCGGATTCAAATGTAAAGGCCTGCTAGCACAACCCACCCTTGTTTTCCATGTGAACTCCCTGGACTGGTATGGAGTAAGTTCCATCTTGTGCAAGCAAAAGAGCCCAGGCTGGCCTAACCCAAAGCAGGTCTCAGCGTAAGTAAGCACTTACTTTTACACTTGGAGAATGCAACAGTAAGGGAAAGGGTTTACATGCCATCATTCATTACACGACATCCAGCCACTCACTTGCCAGGTTTATTTATGTTTGTACTTGAGAGATGGCAAAGGGAGTCCTGGAGGAGGAAGGCCAGTGACAGGGTCTCAGGAGGCCAGTCCCTGGGACTTCTGCGGGGCCTCAGGAAAGGCAGGGCAGTAGTGGTGGTGGAGGGGCAGGTTGTGGGAGCTTGAGAGACAGAATTAGGCTGAGCCAGTGCGAGGTAAAGTGAGAATCAACCCAGGAGTCCTAGTAAGGCAAACAGGGGCAGTGATGGGTCACTCAGGAAATCCAGGAAAAACAAAGGGGAAGGAGTGTGTCTGTGGGAAGTGAGGAGAACTGGACACAAGGATACCTGCACAGGCTTTTCTCCTGTTTCTGAATTTCTGTAGCACAGTCAGAGAAAGATTTTAAAAATCATCTGTTCTCCATTAGGGAGTCAGATTCTCTCTTTTATTACCTTCTCTTTTCTCAGACTCAATGACAGCCTGTTACTGGACTTTTAATCTGACAAAACTGATATTGAAGGAGAGGAATGTATTATTTCAGGCCTCAAGGTTATGCCAGTCTTGCTGGTTCTCAGTGGCCCACAGTCTGTGCTGAGCTCTGCATGGATGAGGCCGCCTGGGGAATCTAGATCAGGCCTAGGGACGTGGGGACAATGGGGAGAGTATCTGGGATTCTCTCTCATTTCTTCATTTTTCACAAAGTTTTGGACTAAATGTTGTCTCACCAAGGGAGACATCCCGGAATAAGCAGTCCTGGGAGAACTGCATGACAGGTCTCTAATTCTACATCAACAGCTAACTCAGAAGGAGGAGGAGAGCAGGGGTCTGATTTGGGTGGTACATGAAGGAGAGAGGACAGAAGACTCCCAAGCATAAATAGAAGGTTTAAGAGCTCTGTACCTTCATCGATACTGTTCCCCGTCTCTGGACTGCATTCTTTAACCAACTTCTTTGCTTATCACACTTGTACTCTTCCTTCAAGACCAAAGTCAAACAATGTCCCTTTTTCTTGGTATCTTCCTCATACTTACCTAGAAAGCACAAGTTTCACCCTCCTCTCTTTTCCTACCTCTATTGCAGCACTTATCACACTGTATTAGATTTTCAGAAGGATTTCTGGCAGGACAGCAAGCTGTTAAGCACACAGATACTAGAATTAAAATCATCTGGATCCCAATCCTGGTTCTGCCATGTTATCAGCTGTGTGACCTCCAAGATCCTTACTCTCTTCATCTATAAAATGGTTCATAGGGTTCTTATGAGGATTGAAATAATGTGCTTTAAAGGGTGTCAGCTGTATAGTAAGCACTACGTAAAGGTGAGCTATCATTAACATTATTCCCCTTCTGGACTACTATCTCCCCAACAAATCAAGCCTGGGTTTGATTTTATCCTTGGCCTCCAAATGTGACACTGGTAACTGAATAAATCTTTGCCCTTGGTCAGCTGATGGCCAAAAATCCTAGGAAGCCTTCCTTGAAGCAGCAGGCCCCCCAGCCTGTCTAGTTCCTGCTCTCCAGGGTCTCCAAGTTCTACTCGCATCCTGCCTTTGAGTTACTCGTTTTAAAGTGCCAGTTTCAGCATGGAACCTCCCAATCCCAAAGAAGTGATTAAAGCTCTGCACCTTCCCATGGAGTACAAGGACCAGGACCAGCTCTACTGGCTGGCTGGTCTTTTATGTGTCACTAATCTGGGCACCAACCTTACAGCTAATAAATCCCACTCTAAAATAATGCCAGAAAAACAAGGATGACACTTTTTTTTAAAATTATGTACTCAAGGAACATATGAATAAATTCTTATTTCAAAAAAAGAGAAGACTGAAAAAGAAACTACAGAGATACAAAAAATATTTATACAAAGCAAAAGCTCCCCACATGAATTCATACTCCCCTCCCCAGAATCCATCACTGTCATCAGCTCATTGTCTCCTTCCAGGCCTTCCTATGCCCTTTAGGTACATAAAGAATTAGTTTGTTTTGGCTCTTTTTATATAAATGAGATGGGCGGGGGCGGGGTGGGGGTTCCTGGTGGCAGCTTGCTTTTTTAATAGAGCAGTTTTCCAAGTTGCAGAAGATTTTGTGGGATGGCTTATGTAGTTCATTTTCCTGTTGGTGGACATCAACATTGTTTCCAAACTAAACAATGATTTCATTTTGGCACAACTTCCATCACATGAAATTACAATTTTAAAAATATGAATTTACAGAGTTCTGGCCAAGATGGAAGCATATGTAGAAACGCTTTGCCTCCTCACACAGCCAAAAGAAGGATAACAACCAACTTAAAAATAATAAACAACCAGAAGATCCAGAAAATCAAACTGCATAGAACTGACAACCAAGGAGTTAAAGAAACATTCATCCAGCCTGGTAGGAGGGGCGGAGATGGGCAGCCAAGCAGAGAAGACCCATGGCACAGCGTCGGACTGTGCAAGTGAGGTGGCACTGGCTTAATGGGAAACTGAAGACTCAAAACTTCTTGCTATAAAATACTGTGGGGATTTAGATGACAGGAGAAACTCCCAGTCTCACAGGGGACTTTGTTGGAAAGGGGCTACAGCAGAGCAAGCAGCAGCATTGTTCCCTCTCTGACCCCTCCCCCACAGACAGCACCGCAAGGCAGCAATGAGGGTTGCCCCACCCTGGCAAATACCTAAGGCTCCACCCACTTACAACATAACAAGTACACCAAGATGAAGAAATATGGCCTAGATGAAAAAACAGATCAAAACTCCAGAAAAAGAGCTAAGCAACGAGGAGGTAGACGACATATCAGATGCAGAGTTCAAAACACTGGTAATCAGGATGCTCACAGAATTGATTGAGCTCAGTTGCAAAATGAAGGAAGAAATGAAGGCTACACAAAATGAAATAAGGCAAAATATACTGGGAACCAACAGTGAAGCAGAGGAAACTGGTATTCAAATCAATGATTTGGAACAAAAGGGAGAAATAAACATCCAACCAGAACACAATGAAGAAATAAGAATTCAAAAAAATGAGAAGAGGCTTAGGAAACTCCAGAACAACTTTAAACGTTCCAACATCCAAATCATAGGGGTACCAGAAGGAGAACAATAAAAAGAAATTGAAAACTTACATGAACAGGTAAGGAAAACTTCCTTAATCTGATGAAGGAAATAGCTTCCAGGAGGTCCAGGAAGCCCAGAAAGCCCAGAGAGTCCCAAAGAAATTGAACCCAAGGAGGAATACACCAAGGCACATCATCAGTAACTTATGCAAGATTAAAGATAAAGAAAGAATCTCAAAAGCAGCAAGAGGAAAGGAGACAGTTACCTACAAAGTAGTTCCCATAAGATTGTCAGCTGATTTCTCAAAAGAAACCTTACAAGTTCTGGTCAAGATGGAGGCCTAGGTAGAAACCCTTTGCTTCCTCACACAACTAAAAGGAGGATAACAACCAATCTAAAATCAATAAATAACCAGAAGTGCCAGAAAATCAAACTGTATGGAACTCCAGCTACCAAGGAATTAAAGAAACAGTCAAGCAGACCAGTGCACCAAGACAAAGAAATATGGCCCAAATGAAAGAACAGAGCAAAATCCAGAAAGAGAGCTAAGCAACGAGGAAATAGCCAACCTATCTGATGAAGGGTTCAAAGCCCTGGTAACCAAAATGCTCACAGAGCTCATTAAGCTTGGTGGCAAAATGAAAGAGAAAATGAAAGATACACAAAATGAAATAAGGCAAAATATTCAGGGAACCAACAGTGACAGGAAGGAAACCAGGACTCAAATCAATGATTTGGAACAAAAGGAAGAGATAAACATCCAACCAGAACAGAATGAAGAAACAAGAATTCAAAAAAAAAAAAAAATGAAGAGAGGCTTAGGAACCTCTGGGACAACTTTAACGTTCCAATATCCAAATTATAGGGGTGCCAGAAGAAAAACAAGAGCAAGAAATTGAAAACTTATTTGAACAAATAATAAAGGAGAACTTCCCCAATCTGATGAAGGAAATAGTCTTCCAGGAATCCCAGAGAGTTCCAAAGAAGTTGGACTCAGAGAAGAACATACCAAGGCACATCATCTTTAAGTTATGTAAGATTAGAGATAAAGAGAGAATCTTAAAAGCACCAAGAGGAAAGGAGAGAGTTACCTACAAAGGAGTGCCCATAAGACTATCAGTTGATTTCTCAAAAGAAATCTTGCAGGCAAGAAGGGGCTGGAAAGAAGTATTCAAAGTCATGAAAGGCAAGAACCTACATCCAAGATTGCCCTATCCAGCAAAGCTACCATTTGAAATGCAAGGGCAGATAAAGTGCTTCTCAGATAAGGTCAAGTTAAAGGAGTTCATCATCACCAAGTCCTTATTATATGAAATGTTAAAGGGACTTATCTAAGAAATTGAAGATCAAAAACTATGAATAGTAAAATGACAACCAACAACTATCAACAAATGAACCCAAAATAAAAAGGAAAACAAAAACGAAGCAAACAACTAGAACAAGAACAGAATAATAGAAATGGAGATCACATGGGGGGTTATCAGTGGGGAGGGAGAAGGGGAGAATGGGAAGGGAAAGGTACAGGGAATAAGAAGCATAATCGGTAAGCATAAAATAGATGGGGGCAGGTTAAGAACGGTATAGGAAACAGAGAAGCCAAAGAACTAACATGGACAACCCATGGACATGAACTAAGGGCAGGGTGGGGGGTGATACTGGAGGGTGGGGGAGTGTGCGGCAGAGGGGTGATAAAGGGGAGAAAAAAATCAGGGCAACTGTAATAGCATAATCAATAAAATATACTTTAAAATGTGAATTTAAATCAGAATAAGTAATAAAAACAAGATTCTGGATATGTTGGTATTCCCAATTTTTTATTTTTATAGCTGCATACAACAATAATCAAAATAATTGTATTCCTAGATTTATTTCTATATATTTAAGTAGCATTATAATAAAAGTAATTTGAGAGGAAAAAATATAGAGGATCTATAATTTTCAATTCTTTTTACAGACAAGCTTTCGGACCTTGCACAAGTGTATTAGTTATATATTGCTGTGTAACAAATTATCCCCCAAACCTAGTGGCTGAAAACAACAAACATTGATTATCCTACATTTTCTGTGTGTCAGCTCAGCTCTGTTGCGACTGGGTCCTCTGGCTCAGGGTCTCACATGAGTGCAATCCAATTGTCGACTAGGCCTGGGGTCTTTGCTGGCTATTGGTCGGAGACATTAGTTTCTTGCAGTGTGGGACTTCACGGGGCTCCTCCCAACGTGGCCACTGACTTTGCCCGCAGAGAAGGCTCATAGACAGGCAGAGAGAAAGACAGAAGTCTTAGTCTCTTTGTAACCTAATCTTGGAAATGACATTCCATCACTTTGGCCATATATTGTCCATTTAAAATGAGCCAGTAGGTCCAGCTCTCACTTCAAGGAAGGGGTTTTGCACAGGGGAAGGATACCAGGAGAAGGTATCATTGGGGCCATCTTAAAGACCGCTTACTACAAGTAACTGCGCCTTTCTGTACTTCAGTTTTGCCATCTGTAAACATCTATCATTGTGAATATTAAAATAATTAAAACATGTAAAGTGCTTAGAACAGTACCTGGCAGAAGATGAGCACTAAAAAACTTTAGCCAATTATGGATACAAAGATAATGCAAGTGTATATACCTACTCTGTGCAATACACAGTACTGAGTTCATGGTAGTTGTTCAAGAAATACCTGAAAAGACCCACAATTATTCAAGCCCTGGCTGGTGTGGCTCAGTCAGTTGGAACATCATCCCATAACCAAAGGGTTATAAGTTCGATTCCTGGTTGGGGAACATATCTAGGTTGCTGGTTCCTTCCCTGGCTGGGCAGGTATGGAATCAACCAATTGATGCTTCTCTCTCACATTGATGTTTCTCTCTCCCTTCTTCTCTCCCAAAGCAGTGAAAAAAAAGTGTCCTCAGGATTAAAAAAAAAAAAAGAAGAAGACTGAGGCTGTGGAAATTACCCCAGAAACAAAAGTAATTTGTAAAGACAGAAGTTCCTACCAAATTATCAGGGGGCTTCACAGTCTCCTCCAAATTTCCCACAAGCTTTCCCCTTATTAGAAATTTCCATGCAGCAAGCTCCAATGCAGTCCTGAGTCATCTCTAAACTTAAACCACACTTTGCTCTGAAAATGCACACCATTAGCCTGATTGCAGAAGTTGCCTGATTTGCAAAACCACACAATTTGTAAGTTACAGAAAGAAGGGCAAGAGCTTGTCTGCTAACTGGAGCCTTTCTCATTGTGCTCAACTGTTTAGATGAGGGTTTCTGGAGCTTTCTGTGTTTTTTTTTTTTAAACAGGACTCACCCTGATATTTTAAGGGAAGAAAGGTCACTCAGTACACTTGTAGTCTTTAAGGGTCGTATACAGGGAGAGATAGGTTAAGTAGAGGTGTCCTGCTTTGCACACGTCCCTTTTGTGCAATCCAGGACGAAGTGGGAGGGGGAAGGAGGCCAACCTGTCATGTGGCACATATGGTAAATGAGTCATGAATCAGGAGATAACAAAAGGCTGGACCACCTCCCCCCTCTCCTCCCCAGGCCACAAAGTTACCCAATTAAACACAAGCCCGGCAATAGTAGCGACTCTCCAGGGCAAATAAACCTCACAATGGATGTATGCCCTCCTGATAGAGAGTGCTCAAGCTCACTGTCCAATGCGCAAGACCACCTTTCTCTGAAATCAAAAGTCCTAAGGAAGGAGGAAGAAGAAAGGAGGACTGGAAAGGCCAGCCTGGCAGCCTTGAGAGGTCACAAATGTGTGTTAACCAGCAAGCCTGTTCACTCCCATCCCACCTACCTTCAGAAACTGCCAAAAGAGACTTTTGTTTTTTTAATTACCTGCTCAACTTAATCAGGAGTGCAATGATGTGAAGAAGGAAGTAAGAAGAAATTTCTCCATACCATGGAGAAGCAACTGCCAGGGTAAGAGTAGATGGGTTAGTTGTGTTTTTGGAAAAATAACCAAATCTCTCTGCAGATAATTGCTTTTCCTATTCATTGTTTCAACGCCTCTGAAACGAAGTTGCCTTTTGGACCACCAGGGCCTAGGTGGGCTGGAACACTGAAAGCTCACATCAACATAACAAAGATGGGGATCCCACTTTTCCAAGGAGAGCTAGTAAGCCCTGGGCATGGGGGCCACCTGCACTGAGAGGCCAAAGGTGGAAGGAAACGAATCTTGGTAACAATTCCACTTGTGCCTTGGCTGGGTGGCTCCGTCGGTTGAAGTGTCATCCCAGGCACCAAAAGGTTGCAGGTTTGATCCCTGGTCAGGTGATATATGTATCCTCAGGTAGGGATTAAAAAGTTCCACTTGCTTTTGGGTGTTAAATTAAAAATGGAAAATATTATACTTCTCCAATAAAAATGAAACTGTGGCTGATTTTTTGTCATTATTGTCACTATTATGTTCTCTATGACATAAAATGGCACACATGGAATAGAATAATAGTGATAGAATGATTTAATCTTTTTCTCTGAAAGCCATCTAAGGAAAGAATTTATGTAAAGCGCACCCACAAAATTCAGTGCTTTATCACAGGCCATGCATCAGTTTTCTGACTGTGTTGAGTGCGCCAATCCTAACCCTTTACCCAGACTATAAGTAGGAGTCAGGCATCACTGAAAGGGATATAGACAAGTAGTTAAGAAGGGCTCCGAGGCTTTTTCCAAACATTATCAGCTGTGTGATCCTGAGCAAATTAATCTCCCTGTATCTCAGTTTCAACTATAAAAATAGAAATGAGAACAATAGTATCCATCATGTAGAATTGTTGCAGAGTCCTTATAATGAATCATCCATGCCTGGCACATAGTGGGCACTCAATAAATAATACTTACTGTTATTTTGTAAAGAATTTAAAAAGATTATTTATTTATTTATTTTTAGAAAGAGATGGAAACATCAATGTGCAGTTGATGTTTGCCTACTGCGGACCTGGCCACAACCCAGGCATGTGCCCTAACACAGAATCCAACCAGCGACCCTTTGGTTCTCAGGCTGTCACTCAATCCACTCAGCCACACCAGCCAGAGCTAGTTATTATTACTTTGTAACCCCTTTCCAAACACTGATTCAACCATATTGTACTGCTTTTCAAAAACCTTCAGTGGTTACCCCTTGTCACTGAGGTAAAGGTCTTACCAGGCCAATTGAGGCTCCCATGCACCACCCCGAAACCCTAAGTCCAACACACTCCCAAATACATTCTCACACTGTGCTTTAGCTCCTGTTACAATGTCTTCACCCCCCCCCCACCTCACCTCTTAATCTGACCTCCTCTCCCATGAGTGTTTGGTTATCCGCATTGCTCCCTTACTAGAAGGAAAACTGAATGACAGCCATTCTCATAGCCCAAACAATGGCTGGCACATAGCAAATGCTCAGGAAACATTTACTGAATGACCACATGGCTATTAATTTTTTTCAAGACTCCATGCATGCAGCCCTTCTAAGAAATTAAAATTTAACTTAATGTCTTCTGGGCTCTAACAGCATATTTCTTAAACAGATTCTATTCACTGGTAATCAATATGAATAGTAAACATTCACTAAAATATTTTTGAAGTAATAGCTAACATTTAAGCCGTGCTTATGATGGGCCAGGTTCCTGGCACATATCAAACTCATTTAATCCCCTCTATCCCACCTATAATATAGGTGCTGTTTTTCATCTACTTTTACAGATGAGGAAATGGAGGCAGAGAAAATGAAAGAAATCCAAAGTGACACTGACAGTAAGCACCCTTCACCCGGTCCTGTCCCTCGTTCCTTACCACTATCTCTCCTACAAAGAATCATCTGAATCCCATCTAAGAAGCCCCTTCAATTCCAGCATCAGCGGCTCAACTATGCAGAAAAACAATTTAACTCAGAGCACACAATATACCTGAAATTGACATGTTGTTCCCTCTGCAGGGTGTGTGCCTACACCTCGCATCAAAGCCTTTAACTCCTGCAGGAATCTCAAGATGAGGGCACAGTACGTTATATTGGAGTGTCACCCATTGTCTTCCTGTGGCCTCACCACCCAAGCCATATTCCTGCCACTTCTAGGCGATCTCGAACTCTACATGGACATGTAACACTGTCCACGAACTCCCTCCCCAGCCTACTAAGCAAGCCAGAGGCGCTCGATTCAATGAAGTCTCAGCCTTTCCGCTGGCAAGGGAATACAGTTCACCTCCTCCCCACCTTGGAGAGCAGGACCAAGAAGGGGCCCAAACCTACTCTTAACAGCCCAATACTAGGTCCCTTGCCCACAGCAAACCCAACGCGAACCCCCCATCCTGCTTCCACCCAAAGCTCCTGACCCCACGTTCCGGACTAAGAGCCCAGCGGGCCCCGCCACACGCCTCCTCCGCGCGTCGGTGACTCAACCGGGGAAGAGAAACCTCTTGGTTTTTTCCGACCTGTCCAAGGGCGCCCGCATCCCGTCCCGCCCATCACCAGAGCCCCCGCCCTGCTTGAAGTTGTCTTTCTGGTTTGAGCCCAGGGGGCGCGTCGGAGTGGCTCCACAGGGTGTGGCCAGATGACTTCGGCGACGCCTTCCCGAAGGGCAGTCCCCTCCCCAACCCCAAAAAGCAGACCCCGCGCCGCAGCGGAGAGCCGAACTAGGTCTTTTGCTCGGTCAGCGCTGGCAGTCCGAGCAGGAAGCGCCCACGCTAGGCAGTACCGTGCGCTGCCAACTGGAGCCGGGCGGAGCCGGCGCCCAGTCCTAGGGTGGCTCTGCCAGTCCCCGCGCGCCAGGGCGGTCGTACACGTGTCCAGGCGTCACGTCCGCGCGCGCCCCCGGGGCTTACGTCAGCTGCCGCTCCAAAAGCTGGGTGTCGGGGTTCTGCGCAACGCTGGGGTTTGGGGCCCGCGACGCCGCCGGGAGGAGGGACCTCGGGGCGCGGAGGGGTGTTCGGAACGCCCCGGGCGGCGGAGATCATCAGCGCGGTCCAGCCACCAGCCTGCGGGGCGCCGACCGTCTCCGTTGCCGGATTTCTAGCAGGCGCCGTGGCGTTTCCCCGGAGCCCGCCGCCCTGGGGTCGTGCACCGCCTTGACCCCGGCGGCCCCGCGGTAGGCAGGCTCCCTCAGTTCCATGGTTGGTTCGGAGCGCGATGAGCCGCCCGTCCTCCACCGGCCCCAGCGCTAACAAACCCTGCAGCAAGCAGCCGCTACCGCAGCCCCAGCACGCCCCGTCCCCGGCTGCGCCCTCGGTTGCCGCCACCATCTCGGCTGCGGGCCCCGGCTCGTCCGCGGTGCCCGCCGCGGCAGCGGTGATCTCGGGCCCCGGCGGCGGCGGCGGCGGGGCTGGCCCGGTATCCCCGCAGCACCACGAGCTGACCTCGCTCTTCGAGTGCCCGGTCTGTTTTGACTATGTCCTGCCCCCCATCCTGCAGTGCCAGGCCGGGCACCTGGTGTGTAACCAATGCCGCCAGAAGTTGAGCTGCTGCCCGACGTGCAGGGGAGCCCTGACGCCCAGTATCAGGAACCTTGCTATGGAGAAGGTGGCCTCGGCAGTCCTGTTTCCCTGCAAGGTAAGCCCAGGTGCCACCCGTGCACTTCTCCCTGGCGATCTCCCAGAACTCCTAATTCCTCCAGCCCACTTGCTGGCGCTGAGAGGCAGGTGGCATCCGTCTTATTTTTTTTAAAAAAGTTTACACCTTGTCCACCTTCCTCCATACCCCAGCTGGCCACTTGGAGAGTAGCTCTGGGCTGTCAGTTGCCCCAGCACTGACCCCAGACTAAATGGCACGCGATCGTTGTTAGAACACATCACAGCTCTCTCCATGCAGTGCCTGTGTGCTCTGCAGATGTGTACTCGGGTGTGCGGTCAGGGCTGGGCCTCGCAAGTAAAACTTGGGCGGAGAAACTATCTATGGGGGTTTGAGGAGGGAGGAAATGGGCGAGCTACACGCACCCCTTACCAGCACTGGCTTGGCAAGATTGGTACCGGATTCCTCCTGACCCTGCTGCACCTGCCATCTGCTGGGCGCCCTGACACGTGGGAGCCCTCGGGAGTATAGCTAAAAAGGGGGAGGGGGCACCTACAGCCTGTTTTCTTTCCTCCATCAACAAGAAAACCCTGCAAGCCACGCCTTTCCCTCGCCTAGCCTTCCAAGGACTGGAGAGTTGTGGGGGGTTTTGCTAAGTGGGTTGAAAACAGAAGTTGATCAGGACTTTAACAAGAAGAGGACGCAAGAGCTGTTGTTACAGTTCTTTAAATCTAAATATACTATTGCAACTGAATTTAGAATCCCAGATGTCAGTGTGTGTCAAGAAGGTTTATATATATGCACACATAGGCATAAGTTTCCCCCCCCCAAAAATGACTTATGCAACTTGCTGTTTTGAATTCATATTTTTCTATGGCTGAAACATAGTTCTCTCTTGCTTTATTTTAAATGGCCACATACTAGTGCATTGTGTGATCATATTGTGACATCTGTTTACCTATATCTGTCACTTAAAAAAACCTTAAGGAGCAGTGTCAGGGATATACCTGTCTATATCACTTCATTATAACCTAGAGCTATGCCATAAAGTTCATTTTCTAAACTTAGAAATGGAAATAATGTCGTTAAAACTTTTGAGTTTCCTTTAAAGTAACTGCTCTGTCTCTTGAGCCATTTAAGCTGTCTTGCATTTCTCCTTGGGGCTGCTTATTTTTATAGGGCAAGAGCTTATTTTTAAATTAAAAATAATCCACCTGAGAATTGAAGCTTGGGTCTCAAGTCAGTAAAAGGAGTGACTTAATTTGGTCAGTGCCCTACCACAGATCAAATTTAAAATAGCATATTCAAATAAGGATTTGAATTCATGTTTGGACTCTGGTTTTTCTGTTAACAATAAATTACTCTGCTTTCAACCACTCTTCCTAATGCTTACTAATTCACCCAGTCCGATAGTTGTTTCTCATAACATATGGACAAACTGTTTCTATAATTTTCTCAATGATGGAGAGAAGATTTGGTGATAGTGGCCATGAGAGCTGAGTATTGGATGCTGGGACACAGTGTGGTACCGGAGTTGCAGGTCAATGTACTGCAGGATTTCCGGGGATCCATCTTCTCAGCCCTTCACTTTCCCCCAAACCTTTAGTGGCCAGTGGAAGAAATGGCTTTAGGTGAATTACAGTTCACAGACGAGTGTTTGATATCACTCGGTATTCCATAATTTACTTTCAAAAACACATTGTTTTTCTCCCAAGAGAAAGTGAAGGAAATAGTTATAACATGCTATATGAAGTGTGAAGTTTCCCTTTCAGGACCCAGGATTCTGGTTCCCACTGAGGTATATGTTCTGTCTAACACCTGACATGCTAGTGAAGTCTTTCCTGAAGAGCAGTGCTCTTGGGAGTTGGGGGGGTACTCAGCCTTTCTGGACACATCATTGATTTTCCATGTCCACGTTCTCTAAGAATGCACTTGGGCAAAGCTATCACTTTGCAAGCTGAAATTTAACAGGGTCAGCCATTCCCCTACAGACCAGGAACCAAACTTAGAACGTGATCTTGGTATCACTTGTGTGCATGTGCGTGAGGTTCATAATGCTGGAGTATCATGCCTCAACTTTGGTTGGCCAGTAATCCAAACTATTGACAGGGCAGCTCAGCCAGTCAGTTTGGATAAACCAAACTTGAATGTATATAGAGGCCCACTAAGCAACCAAGGTATGTTTAGTTTGGGAGGGTGAGAGCAATAGGGAGTAGTAAGGCCTATGTCAAACTTCAACAAAATAGGTCTGTGTACATAGAGCCCTTGTACTTGCACTTGCTGCTATAAATCAAAGGGACTGCCTTGTCACTCACTATTCCTGCATGCTCTTAGAATCTCTCTCATGGGCTGGCTTATATGAGAAAACCAATGTTGGGTTAAGCGCCAAAGCCCAGGTCTCAAGAGTTGCTGAAGCTGTCATTGTTTGGCTGAGAGCACTTCCGGGGGTCTTGATTTCCTCATGTGTTTAGGAGGGGATTAGACTGCTCAACTTCTAGGCCCTGTAGGGTCTAGTATTCTGTGAAATGAAGGGAGGTTATGTGGAAAGTTTATTGAGTGCCTCATATGTGCCAGCTACTTCATCTGTGGGTCAGCTTTTGTTAGAGAACTCATGCCTATAGAAAGGTAAATGTTAAGTGATTTGTCAAGGACACACAGCTAGTAAGTGGACCAGCTTGTGAACCTACATCTCAAAGGAACACATCCTTTGTACTACTCACTACATAGGGATTTTGAATCTGAGCTTATCTCCAAGGCTCTAAATCATAACTCCAGGTTGACACCAGTAACAAAACCTTCTGGTTGGATGAGTTCACCAAATGAGCCTCAGTGGGAGTATCCCCAAAAGACAACATATCTGCTCACTATAAAATTCACTGGCAGAAATTTTGTAGGACATGGGGTAAGAGTGTGGGAGGCAGATAACCTACAAACCTAATATTTGGGGGGATTTCCTTACATCTCTGCACTTTTCATGCTTCAGTTGGCTGAAAATGGGCATGCTGCCAAACAGCTTCCTTACGTAGGTGTGGGGCCACTTAATTAAAGGCTAGACTGCCACCAGCACCTTTGATAGAGGGCAACATGTGCATCATTAGCTCAAGTCTCCTTTTTAAAAAAGGCTCTCTGTCAGAGTATGGCTCACTTCCACTTGTGGTATTTTTAGTCCATTCTATAGCTTGTTCCACGCCTGAGAACTTTTGATATCCAGTTCCCCATGTCTCAGACTCACCACCCCAGCGGAGCACGAGTGTAGGAGAAGTGAAGGTTGACACATTTGTGCCCTCACTCAACATTTTATTTTAATGTTGGCCGAGTATTTCTCTCCACAACTGTGGGAAATGTTAAAACCACTCCAGCCCACTTACACTATGATGTATTTTCTTTCCATTTTTCCTTTGTGTTCTCTAAAAGTTTCTAGTATTGTATTTTTCAATGATTATTGAACTGGAAAGCCTCAGTCAGCAAGTCTTCCCTGCATTTGGATTGTGAGGTGTTGTTTTTGTTCCTTAGAGGGGAAAAAAGTCAAGTTAGATAACTCAGTCGAAAGTTTAAAAGCTCCCAGTGAGGCCCTGGCTGGTGTGGCTCAGTGGGTTGTGAACTGGCCTGTGAATCAAAAGATCGTCAGTTCAATTCCCAGTCAAGGCACACACTTGGGTTGTGGGCCAGGTCCTCTGTTGGGGGCATGTGAGAGGCAACTGGCCAATGTATCCCTCACACATCTATGTTTCTTTCCCTGTCTTTCTCCCTTCCCCCCTCTCTAGAAATGAATAAATAAAATCGTTTTAAAATTAAAATAAAAGCCCCCAGTGTGTACTCATGTAGTCCAGTGGTGACAAATTCTACCTGCCAGGCTCTGAGAGTCATCAGACCCCTGGCCTCAGGGCTTGGGAGGCCCCAAGGGGCAGTGGAGACAGCTGGGAGCTGCCGAGCACATGCCCCCTCCAAAGGGCCGCTTTTGCCCAGTGCTGGATGATTGGTAGGGTGGCAGTGCGTGAGCAGCCATGCCAGAGCTTTGGATTTTTTTTTTTAAAGAAAAGCCAAAAATCTGGGTTTCTTTTAGTGTTAAAAATCTCAAAGTATCTTTGTTTTATTTTGTTTTTGACATTGCCCAAATTCAAATGAAAGCCAACACTTTCAGGCCAAACCAACCATGTCTCTAACCACATTCCAACTGCCAGCGTGCAACCTCTAATCTGGTTCTCTTTTAGAAACCATTCATTGAGCCTTATCTGCATGAACTTTGGAACTCGGGAGGCTCCCAACTGTATGTGATTTTATAGCTTATTTTCTTTTCACCTTTATTTTGCCAAAAGAATACTCCATTCTGAACATTGGGAGACCCAAACTATGTGCTCGTAACTCTGTGTTTGACTTGGTATCAGCCAGTTTATTTCTTTGCACTTGAGTGTCTTCATCTTTAAGAAAAAGGCTTGGACTAAATGATTATGCCAAGGATCTTTCTTTTCAGAACCTAGTAAACTGCTCCAGAGAAGAGAGCATTAGCCAGGAGATAAAACTAAATTCTCAGCCTGGCTTCCTATGACCTTGGTTCAGTTATGTACTTCCCTGGGCCTGTCAGTTCATCCATTAAAAAGAATGCAGATGATACCTAGCTGGTTGGTGCTTTAAGATCAGATTGAAAGTGGTATTGCCCTGGCTGGTATGGCTGAGTGGATCGAGTGCTGGCCTGTGAACCAGAGAGTCACTGGTTTGATTCCCAGTCAGGTCACATGCCTGGGTTGCAGTCTAGTTCTCCAGTAGGGGGCGAGCGTGAGGCAACCACAGTTTGATGTTTCTCTCCCTTTCTTCCTCCCTCCCTTCCCTCTCTCTAAAAATAAATAAATAAAATATTTTTTAAAATTTAAAAGATTAGAAGTAGTATAGAGGGCTTTCGCTTACCACATCAAATAGGAGATGACCGGCATTAGGGTTGTTGCTAGGTAAGAGTGCTTGATCATCTGGAATTCTGAGGGGATAAGCCAGTGTGCCAAAACCATTTCAGAGATCTCTTCTTAACCTCAAAATCCTCCTAAGACAAAATAATTTTGGAAACTGCCCCTGTGATCCTCTCTGCTAGCTGCAGTTGACCAGGTTGGCTCATAGGAGCATGCGCTGGCAAACACCAGAGTCCACACACAGTTACAGTGAGGCTCAAGATTTTAAAGCACAACGTTGAAAATACAGCTTTTAAGTGTAAAATTAAGAACAGCAGCTCTAGAATGCTATGTAGGAGTACTAAAGTTTCACGTTGGTTCCACACATAGTTGGCCAAAGATTTTTCACAGGTCACCGTGGCCTCCAACTGGCATGAATCATTATTACTTAAAGTTGGTCTTTAGCACAACCAGAGTGGAGGTGAACCAAAAAGAACAGCAGGTCTGGCCTGTAAAGTCCTCAGCCTAAGACTGAATTAGATTCTTCGTTCTGCATTTGAAGCCCCACATACTGTGAAATGTCTTAGGAGCCAGACACGTACATCTGATGACACCTGTAAACAGTGGCATTTTCATTCACACCCAGAAGGTCTCCACTCCTTCAAAGGGGCACATAGTAGGTGCACGTTTGCTAAAGCGAATGGCAGCAATTGGGGCCATTGGGCAGATCGTGCAGGGAGTGATCAGACCTGGGGCATTAGAATGGGATTGCACTCTGGACATCCTCAAACAGAAAGTAGGAAAGCTGAACACTTTTCCCGATCAAATGTATCTTTATTTTAAAACATAGAGCGTGTTGTCTAAGAGTTAGGAGAGATACTAAAAATCTTCCAGCAGAATTTCATCCATTTTGCCCCAGATGCCCATCATTTTCCACTAGTTTCTTAAAAATTGAGAAACTGTTGTTCTCATTTCCATTTGGGTACCGATTTTATGTAATGATTTTCAGACTGCATAGTGTCTGTGAGATAAGTTTTCAGCCACAGACACTATAGAGGTGAATGGAATATACACCTAGTGTTAAATGTGGGCCAGGGCCTTATTTTAAAACTCTGAATCAACAAAGGCAGTGTCTCTGGTCGCAGCTTTGCCTCAGGCTACTTCTTACTCTGGCAGTTTTGAGGTCAGGCCCTACCCACTTGGGCCTCCTGGTCCAGATCCCACTGTGACTGGCTGGTGACCTCTCCAGGCCTCTGTGGCTTATTGGTAAAATAGGGTGATGATTGGGTTATTGTAAGGCTCAAACTTGGTAATAATTCATGCTCAGCCCCAGCATCAGTAAACACTAACAGATGTGCACAATTAGAAGCTGACGGAAAGCAATGGCCAGAGTATGAGGTCAGGCCAGGCATAAACTTTAAAAAAGAAAAAAGGACTCTTTAGTTTAGGAACCCATAGAGTCTCCCACTGAGCTTCTCTTGGGTAATCCTAATCCTGCAGGGCACAGGTGGCAACACAAGGCCACGGGCCGAATCCAGCCCTCCACCTTGCTTTATCCAGCCCTCCACCTTGTTTTATCCGGTCCGGAACCTTGTTTCTACCCAGCAGCAGTGCTGAGCTCCTTGCCCCTAGTTAAGGAGCAGTTACATTTATACAGTCCTAAAATTGCATGCGGCTTTTTGAAGGCAACCGCGAGGCTGATGTGGCCCCTGGTGAAAATGAGTTCAACATCCCTGCTGTAGGGTTTTCATAGAGCTAGGTAGATTGGTCTTGGCATAGGTTTTTCAGTGATGAGACTTTTTTCATTTCTTTAATGCTTTTAGAAGGGAAAACCTGGTTTGATTAAGCAACGTTTTTTGATGTGTGTATGTGTGTTTTTACACATTATAGAATGTGTTGTTAAAAATTATCATTATTTTCAAATGTAGAACATAGAAAGTAATATAAAATTTTAATCCCCTATAATCTCCCTGCTTAGTAATAGCCACTACACCATTTTATATGCCCTTGCCAACTTACCTCTACATCGATAGAATTTTTCTTCCATTAAAAAAAAGCAGGTAAGATGGAGAATCCACACACTGTTTCATAACCTGTTTTTACATCTAACAATGTGGCTACTTCCTCCACATTAATAAATAGTCTTTAAGGTCATGTTTCATGGCTGCATAGTATTGTAATATTATAGCATTACCAGAGTTACGTAATCAAGTTCTTGTTTGTGGTCGAATAAGTGATTGCTTTCTTACTGTGATTTAAGAAAAGAAGAAGCAGCACTGCTCTAACTGAACCCTTGTGTATAAGAAAAGTATTAGTTCCTAATGATAAATTCCTAGAAGTGGAATGGAAGGGCAAATGGTATATGCAGAAAGTAAAAGCTTTTGATAGCAGAGCCAACTTGCTTTCTCACTTGGAATCATTTACAGTGGGGGACCGGTCTGTCCCCAGGATAACTGGGTGTTATCCTTTTGGTTTTCTTGATGCTGTTACCTGCTTTTTCTCTCTGAGGCAGCCTCAGGCCTGACTGCCTACTAACTTTTCAGTGTACTCACCCCTGCAACCCCCCTGCAGCCCCCTGCAGTCCAAGCCCTCCTCGTCTTAGAGCCCAGATGCCTAGCCAGCCAGTGCCTCCCCTTGTACCTCGTCCTTCTGAAACTGAATCCATCAGAGCAGCAAGGCCCTTCTGAAGTGGTAGGAGCAGAGGAGGCTGGAGACCCCTGTAGCGGTGTGGTGTCAGAGCTGCATCTGGAAGGACGAGTGGAGGTCTGCCCATGAAGGAAAGGATGGAAGATCTGATGAGGTTATGTGGGCAGGCCAGTGGAGTCGCTAGAAAACATCGCTTACCATTGCTTACCTAGGTATATTATCTCATGTTATTCTCCTGATTACTTTTAAAGGAGATAGGAGGAAGTTAGTATCCCTCTCAAGAGGTTTGCCCAAAGTCACATGGTTTGAAAGTTTGGGGAGCAGAAACTCTAGTCTGGGCCTTGTAATTTACACACACAATGTCCTGCTACAACCTCCTGCCTTTTTTGCTGCCCGCTCTACCCTGCTGAGGAACAGTGATCTTCCTGTTCCAGACTCTCATAGTAGCTTTAGGACAGATGGCAGTGGTACCAGAATGGCCCTCTTATCGGAATTGCCAGGATTCCCAGTTCAATTTGAATTTTTGATAAACAATTTTTTTGGTGTAAATATAACCCAAATATTGCCTGGACATACTGGGCATCTTGTATTTTTATTTGCTAAATTTTGCAACCCTACCACTTAAGTGAATGCAATTGCTTTCGCCCTGACTGGTATAGCTCAGAGCGTTGGGGGTTGGCTGTCATCCTGCAAACCAAAGAGTCTCAGGTTTGATTCCCGGGCAGTTGGCTGGGGTACATGCCTGGGTTGCAGGTCAGGTCCCCGGTTGGGGGCTTGTGAGAAGCAACCGATACACATTTCTCTCACGCCTCAATGTTTCTCTCCCTCCCTTCCCCTCTCTCTAAAAATAAATAAAATCTCTAGTCCAGAAATAAGGACTGCTGGGGATGATGTCGCACTATTTGACAAGCTGTTTGGGCAGTTGACCTGATTATGCCGGTGGGAGCCTGGCATAGAAGAGTCAGGGCATGTTGAAAAGGGTGGGCAAGGTACTAGTAGTATGGCTCTTTAAGGTGCTTTTGTTTGCTTGAACATAGACTCCTAAGGGACCTTACAAAACAGGTTCTCCAAGACAGTGTCTGGTTGCCTGCTAACTCTGGCTACAGTCAGATGAGAAACATACTTGGTAAAAAGTCAACTTTTGTTTAAAGCTGCTAAGATTAAAAATAAACCCCTGCCAGCCCAGGGAGTCTTTGTAAGGCTAAATGTACTCCCCCCATTTCCCCAAAGCCAGGATGTTCTCAGATTACTGAGATAATATTGTGCCAAAGTCTTCTACCAAGACACCTTTAGTAAGAAAGCTGTCTGCAACATGGTGTTTGTCAACCTTCTCAGGCAAAAGGAGGGCTTTTTGAGCCCCAGATTTTGACTAGAATTGTGTTCTCCATAATAAGATAGTTTGTAAAGTTAAATATCAGTATTTTCTTGGTCTCTTCACTATTTAACAGTTCTGGTCCTGAGTGATACTGTTCTGTCCTATTATTATCTGTGAAATCGTTACTGTGCTACTGGTGGGTAATTATCTCTCTGCCCTACCTCATAGTGGAGGTGAGGAATTTAGCCTTCGATTTAAGTGAAAATTTGCTAAGACTCTTACAGGAAGGATGCTAGACAGATGAAAGTTGAGTGTTCTAATTAATTCACAAGGAGAGATTTCACTTTCACCTGTTGTTGCCCACGTCTGAACTGCTCCACTGTTAATGAGAGTCAGGGGGTGAGTCATAGGCAGATGTGTAGACGTACTCAGGGGTGACATGGCAGTCTCAGTTCAAGGTCACAGAGGACACTGGGTACTTGAGTTCTAATTGTAGCTACTCTACCAATGGTTGGAAACACCTTCTGAGCAAGAAGAATATACAGCTGTCAAAATGACAACTACACCTTTATTTCCCAATCTGTGGAAGATTGACAGAAAGCTATAAACACCTTCACCCTGAGTAGTTCCTGTAAATAAAATATGTGAAATGGCTTTATCAAAGATTAGAAAACAGACCCTGGTTAACAAGTCACATTTTTTCTTACATGATCTCAAGGTCTATTGGATTTTTGTTTTAACTCTTTCCACAGTAAGGCTTTTCAATAAAGTGAAATTAAGATGGTGAGGAACAATTGTCTTCTGGAGATAAAGCTAATATTCATTTACCAACAAATATTGGGTGGGTGGGAAGCAGGCAGTAAATCAGTAAATCAATGAAGAAAATTAATAGGTCCATAAATTAACTGGAAAACAACCTGTGATCACACATTGGTATATAGGGACAGATAAATAATTGAAGTCACTGAGGAGCTAGCTTGAATTGCTAGACACCCTTTAAAAAGGTGGTAAAATTTAAGTTTAACTGCAGGTTAAATTGTCAGTTTTACCATGATTTGAATCTATAGTAGGTCTAGCTACAGCTCTCATTTGACCAAGTCTAAAGAGTGTTGAGAAGCTGGAGACTATAACCCATAGCCCCCTAGTTATCTGCTTATCACACATAGGAAGTCACACTGCCAGGAATTCTCCCAGTGGAACTCGGATAACTCGGATTCCATTTCCGTGCGCCTCCCCAGTGCTAAAAGGGGCTGAAGGGGGGCGGGGGGAGGTGAGGTGAGGGTAACTTTCATTCCTGGAGCTCCTTTTTCAGATGTGGTCCAGAATGGAAAATCTTGGACCTTGGACCACTGAGGGAGGTGGCTGGAAACTACATTCCTGGGCCACAGACTTGTCAGGTGCACACAAACCTTTAGAAGCATCCGAAGAGCAAGGAAAAGGCTATGGCTTCATGGAGGTCAGAGAAGTACTATTTAGTATAACCACTGACACCTTCATTTCGAAATTTTGTTGGTTCACTCGAATGAGTCCCAAAGAGACTCTAGTAAAAGAAAAACTTAGTTGCATTTATACATGGATACATAGTTTAAATTTTTTTTTCTTTTTAAAAAAGAAACACTATTATGATAAAACGTAATTCTTTCAACCAGTTCTGCAAAAGGACTCTCTATCCCATGCAGGATTAACATGCTAACTCTGTCCCTGGATTCTTCAACATATTTTTATTCTTATATGATTTCAAACTTATACATCAGTCAGTTGCAATAAGAGTACAAAAAATTCCCATACACCCCTTTTCCAGATTCACCAATTGTCTCCTTTTTGCCCCATTTGCCTTTTCATTTGTTCTCACTCTGTGCAAACATGTATATTCTTCACCATTTGAATATAAATCGCAGGCATCCTGCTCCTTTGCCCCTAAACACTTCACCATATTTCTCCTAAAAACATTTTCTTACATAAAGAAGGTCTAGTTACCAAAATTAGGAAATTTGACATGCAGTAGATACTACTCTCTAATCCACTATATTCAGATTTCATTTGTTGCTCCAGTTGCACCCTTTTCTGGTAGTTTTGTTCGCACGTCCAGTCACGCATTGCATCGAGCTGTCAGTGTGCGTTTGGCGATCATTACAGCTTACTTAGACTGAAGCAAAGTGTGGCTGGCCTTCACATACTCCAAGACAAGGTTATATATCTTGGATTTAATTCAGAAGTTTGAGTATCAACAACAAAATATCAAGTGTGCTTTGTTTTCCTTGAGACATTCTCATTTCAGGTGCTGGCAGATATTTTGCTAATAAATTTCACTGTTTCCTAGGAGGGAAGCAGAAGGAGGCAGGGCCGTTGCCTCACAGTCCCCAGGAGAGACACATTTCTGCCCAAGCTCATGCGGCCACCCCTGTGGTAGATGTTGGTTGTTGGAGTTCAACAACTCGTTCTTGAATTGCTTGGACACGTGTAATTAAATAGGTTAAATGTCCTAAACCAGTCACAGGATCCATGACCTTCAGCTACCACCTGGCTAAGGAGGGTTGTCCTGTTTGTATCCTCATTCCATAAACAAATATAATGCGACTGTTTATTAGGTAAATTAACAGGTGCTAGTGTTTGACTATGTTTCTGACATATCTGATCCTATTTGTACGTAAAGGGGTTTCTTTGCTCAAACCCAACCTAAATCCCAGCTTAATTATGATCTTCAAACCCTGCGCCCAAGAAAAGAATTACCTGTATTTTTTCAGACCATAAGACCCACCTAGGTTTTAGAGGAGGAAAATAGGGGGAAAAAATTTGAAGCAAAAAATGTGGTAAAATATTTAATAACATAAATAGCATAATATTTCACAAACAGGATTCAACAGCAGCATTAATAACCATTGTTCCAAATTTGCGGGGCTCTGGGGGAGTGTCTTATAGTCTGAAAAATATGGTAGCTCTATTTACTGCTTTGTGCAAAGACTTAAAAATGAGGCATGAGGTTACACATTGCCTTTCCAGGCAGAACACGTTTGCACAAGACTTTTGAGCCATTGTAATGCAAAGAGTTTCTAAAGAGAAGTCAGAAATGTTATTTCAACATTTCTTTGTTTCTCAGTCTGCTGAGCCATCCTACCCCTCCCTGCATTCTTCTTTAGCTTTGTGCTTCTGTGTGTGATGTGTTTCTCCTGTTCCCCCTCCCCCCAAGAGGTTTATTTAAGCGTATTCCCACCTCACCAGCAGATACTTCCCTGTGGAGAAATCTTGTTTATAGCTGGAGACAGGTACCAGGACTCACAGACAGTCCAGGTGCTTCTTCTCAAAACCAAGAACATGCACCTAAGAACGAGGCATCTGAAGGAAAGCAGGTGACCTTTGAACCCTTCCTGTTCGGTGGGACAAGCTCTAGCCAGAGTGGGAAAAGTGAAACCTCTGGCGAGATGCCAGAGAAGGCTGGAGGGTGTGATTGCTGGTTGCTTATTTGTGAGGTGTGCTCCCCACTCCTTAGGGAGAGGCCTTGCAGGGCTGTTTTCTCCTTTGCAAACCAAGGAAAAAGTTAATTTTAGAACCTGCTTCTAAAAGCAGCATATTTCTCCACCTTAGTTTTTGTGTTTGTTGGGTTAGGGGCAGGGGACTCTAAGTATAAATTAGTTTCTTTTTCTGAAAATATTCTTTGTTTGACTCCTAAGCTGCCCTGGGTAGGGAAGGAGAACCTGAGAGGGGGCACGGGGAGCGGCTCTGCTCCCCAGTGGCCACAAATGACCCTGTGGCCTTGATGAGTCAGTCTATAACACAGGTGGAACCACCTTCCTCCGTGCTTTGCAGACAACGAAGACCTACTTCTGTGTGGGGCTGGCATCCCTGAGCTGTCCTGGGCAGTACCTGTGGAGCCGAGCAGTGTGACCAGCTTGACCTGCCTGCCTGCCTGCGTGGGCCTCTCCTCACAGCTGTGACTGTGGCTGCCCAGCCAGGTTTTGTCACTCATTGAAATCGAAGCCTCCAAGCCTGGGCAATAGTGGCCCCCAGGAGACATTTGGCCAAGCCTGGTGACATTTCTGGTTGGCATACCTCGGGGAGAGGGCAGTTGCTACTGGCATCTAGTGTGCAGAGGCCAGGGATGCTGCTGAACATCCCACAGTGCACAAAACCATTTCTACCACAAAGAATTATTGGTCTAAAATGTCAATAACGCCGCTGTGGAAAAACCCTGAAAATAAACTAAGGATTTGGTGAAGTCCCTGCCTTCCCATGCCTTCCCGTTTAGGTTTTAGCCCCACTGTTTGCTCCACTCATCCTGTGCTGGAACCAGGTGGAAGTAGTCCATCCGCTGCCCCTGTATCTGCAGTGAAGCTTTCCTTACCCGCTTTCCCTCCCCTTGTGCTCACTTTTTGAATCACCCCCTGTCTTCCTCTCATGGCTATCTGTATTTCTGCTGTACTTGAGTTTGCTGTTGCAGGGGATGGCCTCTCTCAACAGGAAACATCCCAAAGTGAGATCTGTACTCCCCCCTGCACTCTAGCACTGAGGTTCCCCACCTGTTGAACCCTTGGAGTTTGTGAGGAAAACACAAGGCTGGGGGCCAGTGCAGTTGGGGTTTGATGCTCAGAGGCACCCAGCAGTTTTGCATACAGTCTCAGGGTATCCCCCAAACCCTCCCTCTGATCCCGGAATGCGAGCCCCTAATGCAGGTAACAAGACCGTAGTGTTCTGGAATGTCCTTGTCATGCTGAGACTGTTACAAGCATGAAGTGTGACAGCAGAGTGCATGGGTGTGTGTGTGTGTGTGAGTGCACACATGTTTAAAGTTTAGATTTTTTCTTTTTAGAATCATTTCTAATTCAGTCATCAAAAATGTGGCACCAGTGATCATGAAGACACACCCTCACCCATGATGAAAAAGAGAACGAATAGATCGGCATTAAAATTCAACTTTTTTAGAAAAAGCTGAGTAAGCATCTAACACTTTAAAAAAATACTTATTCAAGTTAATGGAGGCTGTAGCAAGAGCTTTTCTCATAAGGTCATTGTCCATACAAATGCTAAGTAATGCCTTTTTTATTTGCGTGATTTGGGGAGGTTCCCTCTTCTCTATATTTGGGTTAAAGGAAGAGTGTGTGACTTGTAAGGCAAACCAAATAATTCAGAAGATACACAGTCCTACTTGAGATACACAAGAAAAACTTCTGAAGTGATTGCTAGGTGATGGGTATTTGCTGTACATCACGCTGGTGAGCAGGGTTACCACGCAGGTGGTGCCGTTCTATACGCTCTTTGCCAGACTTCGTCTCATTCCTGGAATTATTCCTGGGCAGCCGTGGTAAACGGCCCATTCTGAAATGCCTTCAGATCCAAATACTGAGGATTTGTTTCAGCCAGAGAACCTGCCAGGGTCTGGGTTAATTCTTGCTATTTTTATGGTGTGTTTTACACTCCGGGCAGAAATGCCTTGCCCGTCAGAACATCAGAAGGCCCTCTATTCCTAGCTGTGCCCTGGATTTAAAACACAGTTAATGGGAATGTGTTTATTAGGGCCTTATCCTTGTTAGGAACACAAAATAAACTTGTTTCTCCTGATTAAGTTTTTTATACCCATGCTTTTAAAATTAGCCCATGGTTAAAAATATGAACGAGCAATTCCTGTGGGCAAAGTAAATAACAGTGAAATTTCTGCCAGTTTCTATTGAAGATTATCACCATCCACTTTAGGTACGGGGAGGAATGGGCTGCATTTCTGTCTTTAAGCCACTCTCTTCTTCCTTATTAGGGGAGTGCAGACTGGTTTCTTTGCTTCTGTACCCTCAGTGCCTACAGCTTGGGAACTTGTATGGAGAAGGTGCTCTGTGCCTACTTGTTGCTAATGGTAAATTCAGCTGCAAAAATTAGAATTTGACCTACTTAAAGTTTATAAGGGCTTGATTCCCGAGAGCAGGGTAGGGAGAAGCAAAAACAGCTGTGGGATTTTGTTTTGTTTTGTTTTTAGCAGTTGGACATAGCATGTAAGAAAAACGGCCTGACCCTGCCCTCATTTGGTATCTCCATGTCTCCCACAGGGGTGGGGGAGTCCAAGTTGGGTAAGGCAGACAGTTTCCCTGCCACTGCTGCTCCATGGGGCTGAGACATACTTCTGGGTTCACCCAAAAAGGTCATTCAGGCTGCCTTATCCTTGATAAGACAACAGCTTAGTATTCGGGGCAGGTGTCTGCTTGTGGGCTGATTCTCCATCTGATAGCTCAGAATGAACTTTGTCATTTCTGTGAGGTTGGGAGCAAACATCTAATTCAGGGGTGTCCAACCTGTGGGCATCTCTGCACCACACTGGAAGAAGAGTTGTCTTGAGCCACACATTAAATACATTGTGACACATAGTCACAAAAATATCTCATAATGGTTTAAGTAAATTTATGACTTTGTGTTGGGCCCACATTCACAGCCATCCTGGGCTGCATGCACCCTGTGGGTTGGACACCCCTGAGTTCCATTCATTGTGGTCTCTTCCCATTATAACTATGATTTATCCATCAAAAATGTCATCCTGAGTACAAGGGAGAAAAAGGTTTTATTCGTACCCTATTAAGGCAGTATTTTAAGGGCAGATTGACCACAGCAGAAAACTCATGTACTCTAGGGCCCACTCTAGTTCCCCTTCCTCCTGGGCCTGTCTCGATGACCTGACATACTTGGTCATGAAGAGGTGTGCAGTCGGACTTGAGGGAGTGGCCTGGGGAAAGTTCAGAGGGCTTGGAGCCGAGTGTGAGGCCCTTCTCGTTTTAACCTGCACTGGCTGGAACCAAACTGACCGGCAGCTTCCCAAGGCAATTAAGCAGCTCTGGGATGTGATCTCCTTTCACCCAAGAAGTATGCTCAGAGCTGTCAGGGGAAGATTCCAAAGGTGAAGAAGGTGAGGTGATATTGCTATCACGTGAGTGGTCTCCAACCTTCTTCTGTGCCAGGCCGATCACTCCAGCAGGCAAGAGCAGGGGGCCTTAAAGGGCTGCCTTCCCCACAGCCTGACTGCCAGTCACCAACCTGAGCCAGGAAGAAGTGGAAGAGACCAAAAAAAAGAGGAATCACACTATTTTCAGAATTGTCTTTAAGTGAAAACTAGTCTGGAGATAACGTATTCCTTGTCCAACTGTACCCCTAAGCCCCTAAGAAATTTTAAGTTCTTTAAAATTTTCTTTAAATTCACAAAAAAATAAGGGAGAGGACCAGTTTTCCTAGGACTGGCTCAACAATTTTGTCTGAGGTATTTATGTTAAGAGCACTTTAGCCCTCAAGTTTTTGGTGCTGGAATGGGAAATATGGAATGCAGCACATTCCTCCAGGTGCAGGACCTGAACCCGATTTTATGCAAGGCGATACAGATAGTGAAAGGGAACTGAGACTTGTACTCTGAAATATTCAACTCATCTCAAGCAAAAACAGTTGAGATAAGACCATAGTTTAAGCCCCAGAGACCTGAGTGGGTGGATACTCTTAAAGACCTACACCAGTAGGACCTTTGAGAAGGCTCAACGTATTTCTTTCTGTCCTCACAGTATGCCACCACAGGCTGCTCCCTGACCCTGCACCATACGGAGAAGCCGGAACACGAAGACATCTGTGAATACCGCCCCTACTCCTGCCCTTGTCCTGGTGCTTCCTGCAAGTGGCAGGGGTCCCTGGAAGCGGTGATGTCCCATCTCATGCACGCCCACAAAAGCATTACCACCCTTCAGGGAGAAGACATCGTCTTTCTAGCTACAGACATTAACTTGCCCGGGGCTGTTGACTGGGTGATGATGCAGTCCTGTTTCGGCCATCACTTCATGCTGGTGCTGGAGAAACAAGAGAAGTACGAGGGCCACCAGCAGTTCTTTGCCATCGTCCTGCTCATCGGCACCCGCAAGCAGGCCGAGAACTTTGCCTACAGACTAGAGTTGAATGGAAACCGGCGGAGACTGACCTGGGAGGCCACACCCCGGTCCATCCATGACGGTGTGGCAGCGGCCATCATGAACAGCGACTGCCTGGTTTTTGACACAGCCATAGCACATCTTTTTGCAGATAATGGGAACCTTGGAATCAATGTGACTATTTCAACATGTTGTCCATGATGCACCGAAGTTATTTGGGTGTAGAGCTGTATAGTTAATAAAGGTTTTTACAGATGTTTTATTCACTATGACTTCACAGGTCAGAGTCCCCACTTACCTCGTGTTCTGTTTGGAACAACAGTTTCCCATCTGGCATCTGCCCAACAGAGTTCATTGATGTGGGATGAATGCTGTTGGCCTGTTGGTCATTTGGAGGCTGTTCTGTAACTTGATTATTAATTTTTACTTCCTGAACAGCCCTTGACAGGTTGCTTGGGGCTCCTGTAGATTAGTGTGTTAGGAATTGGAACTTCTTCCTGCCCCCCACCCCCACATGGGTGTCCCTACAAATTGACAAAAGCACAGTGACTGTCAGAAGATTGCTTTCCTCTTATGTTTGGGGATATGAATTGTTTTAATGTTTTGTAAGCAGTGTCTCTCAAACTGGAAGGCTATCCAATGTGCATAGGGTCACCTGGAGTAACTCATCTTAGACATGCAGATTTGGAAGCCTGTGAATTTAACAATCTCATCAGGTGATTCTTTTCAACAGTCAAGTTTGAGAATTACTCGGTTAAATTGTGGAGAAGGGTCCAGATTTTAAAGGTGCTTTAAGATTGCCCTCTACTGACACTGTCTTTCCACAGTTTTGTCCCCCAACAGCCCGTGCCCCTAAATTAAAACTAGAACCACAGATCCCCAGAGCTACAGTACTCCTAAGACTTATGTTTGGGGTGGATTGACTAGGAAAGCGAGTCATATTGCCATTGACTGTTCTCATGTAATTAGTTTTTGCTCACTAGTGTAGATGACCTGTTTACATGAGGCTTCCCTCAGAGGCCCTCCTCAACTGTAGACGGTGAGAAAGACTAGGTCGGTAGGGTTGGGAAAGCTTTATAACCAATGTCATATGCTTGCTATTTAAAGTTATGTCTTGATTTTTTTTTTTTGCCACATTCACTTTAGTTTTTTAATAAATATTTTCCAAAAATGAATGTTGTACTTCCTTTTCCAAATTGAATAATGGGTATTTTGGGTGCACCTACTGTGTGTGGGTGCAGTGAAACTTCACCACTACCTTGGACTTGGAACTCTCAGTATTTCCACAGCAGGAAATGGTCATTTGTCCAAGGTCATAGCCTGGGCCAGGGGTGGCATTGGGGTCCAAACTCACTTCTCGGAACCATGGACTGTCGTTGGTGTTACAGAACTCCTCCTTGGAGCTATCATTTTTCTGAAAGTGCCAGTGCCAGTGGAAAAGAGCATTTCTCATACGGTACAGAGTCAGAAGGAAGAGGCCTGGCTAGAGCTGATATGCTGGGTTTGAGCCAGGGTGACCCACTCCCTCAGTCCCAACCCTAAACTCTCAAAAGAATTCAGAATATTAGCCCTGAATGCTCAGTGAGAGTTGACAACTGCCCACCTTAGTGGCTCAATGGCATTATTATAGTAACACCAGATGGGAGTAATGACTTTCAAGTTGTTTGTGTTTTTTAGGTAAGAGGCAGGGTTGAGTTTTTAGCCAGGATGGAGTTCTGGCAGTTAAAGAATTGCTAAGATAGCTTATCTTCTTGTATAGTCTTCAAATAAAAGTGAGAAGCAGTGGCCTGGACAAAAGAAGGTGCTTAGAACATGTTGGGTGAATGAAAGGAAATGACAGCTCTTGTCACCCAGTCAGTCACATTTCAAGCCGGTATCTAGAAGGATTCGTGGAGGTGAAAGTGGGATGGGAGAGCAGGTGGATTTTGACCCTTGGGAGCAGAACTGATCCAGATGTCACTGTCCAGTGTAGGTACGGCACCTGGGCAGTGTGTTTGGTGCATAAACTAGCCAAGTTTTTCACAATCACTTCATGTTCATATCTAACCATTCTTGTCATATGTGATGGAGGAAATCAGGATCGACTGGTCAACAAGGTACCAAAGGGTAAAACTATAATCAAAAGGGAATCAGTTGTTCCAAAGCATAAAATGTTAGATCTTTAGCCCCAAGAGGTGAAGGCAGGGGCCACGCGGTGCACACAAGTGGCAGCACTGATTCTTCGGTTCAGACTTCCCGACTCCAAATTCAGACACGTTTCTAACTAAGCAAATGCAAATAAAGTGTTAGGCAGCAAGACTCAGACCTCTTGCTCCCCAGAGTTATGTAGTTCCCTTAGGTCTCTGTCACTGGAGACCTGTAAACTTAACTTTTACCTTTTTTGAAACTAAGCATCTTCTACCAGAAAACAAACAAAAAACCCCAGGTCATTACCTGTTGCAGGAGGGAGTGAAAACAGCAAAAAAGATTATATAAACTAAATGTCTCTTTATATAGTTCCAATTTCACATGCAATTTAAAACAGCAATAGACAGTTTCATCACATGGTTCATTTATGAACCATATTTTTTAAAAAACAACGGTTTTCTTCTTGCCCTAGTTCTACATTCTAATTCGATAGAAATCTGGCCGATCAAGCAAGATGGTAGATTCAGCCTGTGCCTTACGATGCCCCAGCCATTCCAAAGGAAACAAAATTCTCAAAATACTGTGGGAGAAAATAGTCATTGACTCTGGGTATATGTTATATTAGTATTCACATTGTTCTATATTTGAAAAAACGATTTTTAAACCAACCAACTTTGAGGTCAGTGATGCCCAGCCTTCGTGTGAAGAGGAGCTGGTTTTGGTTTCCCTGAATCTATACAATTTAACAGAGTGAGAGGGTGGAGTCCTCACAGTGAACTGGTTGCTGCAAATTATGGGAAACCCAAGGAGAGGTCACTGAGGCATCAACCATCTTGGAATTCTACCAAGTAGAGCCTGAAACTCTACCACTAGATTCCAACTAATGGCTGAGTGTCTCGGTCTTAAACAGCAGAATCAGGCAGCTTCCTCCCAGCCACCCAAGGAAATTTCCTTGTACCTACCTATTTTCATGCTTTTGGACTTGCCAAGTATCCAGCAGTCTGACCTTAGGTTTATCAGTTGACCACTCCGGTCCCAAGTTTCCTAACTAACAACATTTGAAGGTTTGTTTTCTATTTTTTTTTTTTTTTTACTATAGTACTAATATCTGTTAGACAATCAAGCTATTAAAAAAGTTAAGGTATTTGGTGGGGAGGGAGGAGGGGGAAAGGAGTATAAGGGGGATAAATGGTAATGGAAAAAATACAATAAGTTAAAATGTAAAGATACAAAATCTAAAATAAATAACATAAAAAGTTAAGGTGAGTAAATCCTTCCTTGCATAGGGTGGTTCTGGAGTAATTGGGACCTACCGTGTGTCAGTGGGTGTCAGCAGGTGACTCAGCTCTCCAGTTGCCCCTCAGATTCCCACAGTTCAGTTTGGAGCTAGGGATGGGGCTTTGTAGTTCTGGCTTGAGAGGCCTGTGGCCTTGAGTCTTCCTGACTCATGCGGCCTGCACTTGAAGTAGGATTATAATTTCCCTTAACTTGTGCTGGCCTGGCAGAAAGGGAGTGAAGAGTTCTTAAAGAACAGGAAATCTAGCTCTCACTATTGTTAAACCTTCTGCTTCTGCTACTAATTTTAAGCTTAAAAGTTTGTATTTGTGAATACCTTTAATTTGTCTTGAAGTTCCTAAATGACAGGTCAGGGGAAAATGTTAGACACCTGCTACCCTACCACTGTTTTACAGAATGAAGTATGAATAAATGAATGAATTTATGAATTAATAAGACCTACAAAAGAAAAGTCACTGACCCCAAACCACACAGCTGGTTAGAATTTTTTCTGATGATGACATGGTATATTCTGTAATGAGTAAAAGGAAAAAATTACAAAACTGTTAAAACCACAAGCTGACATTTTATAATTAAGACAAATGAAGGAAATTTGCTCCCAGTCTCAACTCCACCCACTCCCCAGCTCCTCTGCCATCCCCTGGGCCTGGGCTGCTGGGAGAACTGCTAACCACTTGCCCTTCCTCTCACCCTGCTCCAATCCATTCTAACAGAGGCAAGCAGAAGGCTCTTTGTAAATGAAAATGTGTGGTATGGAAGCTCTTAATATCTTCTTTCAGGGTGCCATGATTTTCTCCTTCACAGTGCTCTCCACTATTGCAATTGTCTATTTTATTTGTTTGGTGTCTGCTTCCCCTGGGCAAACTTCAGGATAATAGAGACTATGAAGTTTTTGTTTGTCCCTGTATCCCTGGGACTTGGGCACTCAGTATCTGATTGAATTAATTACTACCATCGGTTAGTCTGATAACAGCATTGACGCTAACAACTTAAGAGTTACTATTTTGTTTTATACCAAAAATCACTGGGGAATTTGCTGCAGGTAGGCAGGGAGAAAATCTTATAATCCAGAGAAGGGGGAAACAAAAGTATTCTCTGCCCAAGTCATTCTCTAGACATGGACAGAAATGCTGGCCTGAACTCTCTGTGCCCCAAAATTTCTTATGTCATAATGTCACCTGACATTCAGATCAAAGGCAGACTGCTGTTTGCTGATGCTTGCAGAGGTCATGGGTCAAGTTTTCTTTGAACTGCAGGGACTGTAGTACAAGAGAAGATCAGCTTGCAAAATCCACCAAGATAACGGCAGGTGCCATTTGGGGGTACCTATTGGTGCAAGGTGCTTTGTCGGTATTAACCCATTTAATCTTCCCTATAACCCATTGAGATGTGGATTTATTAGCCTCAATTGGAGTAGAGAAAATTAAAGTTCAGAGACATTAAGTAACTTGCCTAAACTCACACAACAGGTAAGCAACCAAACTGGGATATGAACACATTGCAGCCTCTGTGTCCCATCACCATGTTACACGATGCATCGTTATTGGTGTTTGACTTTCACGTGTATTGACCACCAACAGAAATACTGCTTATTTGTAACAAATGGGGATGCAGGATGCCTGGTGGATGCAGAACAGAGCCTGTGCTTTAGAACTGCCTTCTCCACTGTCACAGCATGTTAGAAGGGGACAGAAACCTACAGACCATTCAGACCCTCATGACTCAGTGTGGTCCATGGCTCAGCAGCACCAGCATCACTGGGCAGCTTGTCAGAAACATAGCATCTCAGGCCACACCCCAGACCTGCTGAATCAGAATCTGTATTTTAACACAATTCCAGGGGATTGGGGTACAGTTCAAGTTTGAGAAGCACTGGTCTAGACCAGGAGTTCTCAACCCACTTGCCCCCTTAGAAATGCCTGGGGGGGGGGATGTGTTTAAAGCTACCAGGACCCACGTTTGAATCCCTGGCAGCAGGGCTGAGCTCATGTTCTTTTCAAAGCTTCCCAGGAGAGTTGAGGGCCACTGATCTAGCCCAACCCCACTGCTTTATTTTCTTTTATTTTTCCTATGTTTTATACTGCAGTTAACACAAGTGCCGTAACCTACCACGTATAATGAAAGGAGTGTGGCCTTCAGGGATTAAACAGGTCAAGTTTGGATCCTGCTTCTGCCACTCAGTAGCAGTGAGGCTTTAGGCAAATCACTACCCCTCCTTGGGCCTCAGTTTCTACATTTATAAAAGGGAGGTAATAATACGCACCTCAGAGGGTTACTGTGAGAGTTATACACCCCAAGCACAGAGGGCAGAACATTGGCCACAGTAGAAACCTGGTGAGTGGCAGCTACTCTGACTTGCCCCAGTCACATGGCCTGGGACTGCAGATGGCTGTCTGCAGAGTGAAGCCTAATACATCACAGTAACTTTCTCCAGTATATTCTCCATGTGCGGAGCCAAGGTGTTGCAGTAACTTTTGTTAAGATGTGGGGAAAGCGGTTGAAAGCAAGTTCCACAGGGAATGAAGTCAGATGGGTCTTCTTTCCCTGCGCTCCCTCCAGCCCCCGAGCCTGTGACCCTAGACCACTCTGCTTCACTTTGCTCCAACTGGCTGCCCTGATCGTAGAACCAGCTGTACCAGAGGTCAAAGATGTATAATCATTGAGTTAGTATTTTTTAAATAAACAAACAAAAAACACTTTCCATGCTGCATTTTGACCCATATTTACTACAACAGCAAAATTAACAGGAGTAGAAATAGCCCCTTTGAAGAAATGCCTTTACTATGACTAAAACTCTATAAGAAAATACAAAATATGACGGTGCATGTTTACCTTAGAAAGTCCAGGGTTTAAAAGGTGTGAAAAAGAAAGGAGTTTTTTCTCACTTTCATTTTAGCTGTTTAAAACACACACACACACACACACACACATTTTTACAGTAAGACATACTTAACATAAAAAAGTACCATTTTAACCATTTTCAAATATACAGTTCAGTAATATAAATACATTCACATAGTTGTGCATCCTTTTAACAATTTTATTCTTATACTTCTTTTTCTTCTTACACACACCCACATGTGTATACATCCAGTATCTTCATAATTTTGTGGTTCAGAAACATTTCACATTTAAATTTGAATTGATCTGAAAAGGGGTTGCAGGGAGACATGCATTTCCCACAGGGTGGGGGAGGGGGGAGAGATTTATTTGGTGAGTGACAATCATGTGTCAGTGCTTTCACATTTTATCCATAACAACCCTGTAAAGGAGGGAAATAGTGTTACATCCTTAACAGATGAGGAAACTGAGGCTTCGGGAGCTAAAGTAGCCCATGCACAGCCTTAGAGAGAGAAGGAACTGCAGCCAGCATGCACACCATGTCTGCAGGGTTCCAAAGGCGATGCTCTTTTCCTTTTCAAGAAAAATTCTTCTTATTATAGAAGTAACGTATGAGTTATTGTTACAAAAATTAACAGAGAAAAAATGTAAAGAAAAAAGAATCGCTCATGAACTCCTCTCCCAGAGACAGTCACAGATCCATTTTGAGGTCCTGTCCAATTCTTTGCATATGCCAGCACATTTACTTTCATGGTGTCTCATTGAAACTGGGACAGGAGATGACAGAGACATATGACAGAGGACTTTTACATGGTTTTTCTTTCTATATGTGTATGTGTTGCTTAAATCTTTAACAACAAAACGTGTTCACACATTAGTTGTAATTTAAAAGAATAAAAATAATTAGAAGTAAAACAGAAAAAGAATGCATTGATCAAAAAAGAATTGTCAACCCTAATAACATTGAAAAAGGAGAATCTAAGAGACAAAGATTGACTCAAAACATAGAACTCTTTAGGGTACAGGATAAGGCTCGAGCTGACAGGTTTGTTTGTAATGTGAATATCAGGCTTTCAAAATATGATGCCATTAAACCTCCTTCTCACCCAGTCAGCTCCTGGTGCTGGGGTCTGAATCTGGGTCTGCCACACAACCTCCTGAATACAATTTAACTCCCCCTGTAGTCTGCTTACAGAGCAAGAAAGTGCTAGGTAGACTGTTATAAATATTCCAGCTATCTGACAATTGTGCACCTTTCTGCTAATTAAACTAATTTGTTTTCAAATATTTCTTCATTCTGAGAGCTCTTTTGGTCAGTCAGCATCACCAAATTATGTCAATCAGGACACTCTGTCAACTTGAACTTCCAAATTCTTAAGTCTGGACTCAGGATTATGCCAAATGTCAACTGTATGCCATTTCATGGAATACGTTCTGGAGTGGGGAGAGATCAGCCTGCAGCAAATAACGCTGGTCCTACATATCCCATTTGTATGAGAAAACACCATCATTAACACCACTCTTAGCATTTCTCATGTTGTGTGTTGGGTTAAGACCAACCTTGGGCCATTTAACAGTCATGCGATGTGGGGGTGGAGTGGGCAGATTCTGAGGAGATAGGCCCAGCCTCAGACAGGAGGGGGAAGCCTCATCCAGCAAGCAGAGGGTGGTATGTGGCTCAAACAGTGACAGAAGATGCTACCAGTTTCAGCAATCATTCAGTCTCAGTCAGTCCAGGTAGGAGTGAGGCATCATAAGGTCTGATAAGAGCAGTAGTAAAATGGAATTCATGAGTGAGTGACAGGCAGGAATCCAGGCAGCTGTTCACCTCAGGTACCTGGTGACTTAGACTGGGTTTCTTTCATCCATTCATTCAACAGATATTCACCACATACCTCTTAGGAGACACCCTTCTCCAAGACTCTCATGCTTCTATATGCCTTGCTGGGTATATCCTGTATACAAGGCCTGACTGCTCTGTACCTGGGCCATTTCTCAGGGTGGTGTTGTCAGCAAGCAACCTTGAGATCATATAAACTCTCCCCTGGGGCTAAAAGGCAGGCTTACTTATTGCTTCCTATAAAAGTTATGGATTCCCCAAGTTCAGTGTTGCTCACCTGCTTGTGCAGTCTCCATCTGGCCCACATCACGTCCTGCACATGAGAACTAGGGGCAAGGGAAACTCGGCCCAAATATGCTAATGCTCACACTGCCTGCTGTCCTGGGAATAATGAAGTCCTTTGTTTCTGACCCTGGAGTCTCATGTCTCTTGCTAACACCCATGGACTAGTAAAAAGCTAACTTACTAGCTTGTAAGTGAGATAGAATAAAATTCTAGACCTGAGAGCACCTAGTGTGTGTCAGGTCTCATATTAGGTCTGGAGGACAAAACAGGGTATGAAAACAGGCAAGGTGCCTATTCTCATGAAACATCCATTCAAGTGGAAGGCACAAACAATAGACAAGAAAATATCACAGAGTAAGAGGTTCTCTGCAGGGTCCATAAATTGGATGACATGCTAGAGGTGACCAAGTGGCTACTTTAGATTAAGCGGCCTTTTACAGAATGGACCCATTGGGGGGCCAAGATACTATTACCAGAACAAGCCCCCTCCCCTGGGGTCTTTCTGTATTAGGTGTGTCTTGCCCGCCACCGGGTAGGAACTGTGGCTATCAATGGAGAGTTTGGTGAAAAGAAAAGGAAATGTTTATTCAAAAGTTATACAGGTATAGAGGAACGGCAGAATGTCATTGTTAAATCCCAAAGTCCCTTTAAAACACACACACACACACACAGTCCCACCTCCCCCGCCTCGCCCAGTCAGCAGTACCACATCTCAGGAAAAAGAAATAGAAGTCCATAGCTGTGCTAGACTCCCAGTTCCTCCCAGAAATCCATGCTCAGCTGGGCAGGTTTCCCATAGTCCCCAGCATCACCAGCTGTGTCGCCGAAGCAATCTCCATTTCTTAGTCCAAAACCACATGGCATCTCCTCCTGGCTCAGCAGCAAGAGTCCTTTCAGCCCTTTTCTTCCCACGTGGTCTCACAGTGTCCTCTCACGTAGTCCAGCATTGCCTCCTTTAGTCTCCATCCCACAAGACAGCCCACCTTTAGTTTAAATCCCAGCCTGGAACCTTGCCTGGAACGTTGCCTGGAACCCCATTTCCGACTACTTCCACAATCAGCTATACCTGTCAGCACTCCCATATTTTTAGCCTTTCTGGGCTGTCATAGTTAGTCCAGGCAGATGTGGCCCCCAGAGTGGAGCAAACCCTCTCCAAGCTCTTGAGCAGGTGCTGTAACTAGAGAGAACTGCCTCCCAGCTACATCAGGGGTCAAAGTTTCGCCCATCTCCCTAGTTAGCCTGTTGTTGATATTCAAAATAACCATTTTTGCATATGGGTATGAAGATATCCTGTTATTATTGATATGCAAAATAACTCCTAATGGCCCTGCTCATGAGTCCCATCCCCAACCAGACTTGCAAGGGGGTGGATATCCCAAATTCCTGTACACCCCAAGTTCTGGATCTCATTACAAATCCCCCTTTGGGGACCCCTGGGGCCTCCCAGCCTAAACCCTGTTACAGCCAGAGGAGGCTGAGAAATGCCAATCAATGTAAAACCCACATGGAGGTAAGAAGAGAACAGCAAGCACAGAAGGCCTGAGGCAAAACCAGCCAGTGCGGCCAGAGCACAGTGCACAGGGGGGACTGGTTTGAGGGCAGGTCGGTAAGGAGCTGGATCCTTGCCCTGTGAGGCCAGGGGTCTGGATTTCTTTCCAGGTTCAATGAGAAGCTGGTGGAGAATTTTATGAAGAACAATAAATAATCCAATTTAGAGTTTTAAAACTAGCTCTAGCTGCTCAGTAAAGAAAAATGATGGTAGTAGGTAAGAGTGGAAGGATTTAGGAAACTATTGCATGTGTCCAGGTGGATGATTAGTAAGGTGTGGAGGCAAAGGATGAGTAGAGGTAAAGCTAAAGAGAAGTGGGTGGATTTGGGTTCGTTTTTAAAGGAGTTGCTAAAGTATTGGAAAGGGAGACTGGGTGGGATGAGGATTGCAGGAATAAGAAAGAGGGAAGAACCAAAGGTGGCTACTACTAGGTTTTTACCCTGAGCAACTAGGTTAAGTTCCATTTATGGAGATAAAGAGAATGGAGAACAAGTCAGTTTAGGGGAGAAATCCAGAGAGACACATGGTTGAAGGCAGCAATCAGATGGTTGTTTCATGAGTCTGGGGTTCTGAGGAGAGGCCAGCCTGGAGTGTCATGGGGTGGGGGGGGACCACTATGTATATCTAATATATATAGTACTTAAGCTGTCGGGTGGGATGAGAAGACCCTACGGGGGGATAATACGGACAGAGAAGAGAGTGGGAGTCAGGACCACGTCCCAGGACTGCCAACATTTTTGAGCTCACGTGAGGAACCAGAGCCTGGAAATGAGACTTCTGCAAGTGACTGTCAAGGTGACGGGAAATCCTAGAGGTTGTGGTATCATGGGTCCCAAGGGAAAAAATTGGGTTCAAGCAGAACAGGGGAGTAGGCTGTTGACTGCTGCTGAAAAGACAATGGAGGTCAGGTGAGTTGACTGACAGGAACTACTCAGTGGAGCTGAGTCTGGAGAGGCCCATAGCAGAGCGGGTCAGGGAGGGGCCGATGGGGGAGGGGCTGGGGAGTGAGGAGATGTGGCAGCTACTATAGGCAACACTGTCAGGAAGATATGCTGAGAAGGGGCAGAGGAATGAAGGAGTTGCTTCAGCAGAAGAGTGGAGTCAAGTGACAGCTTATTTTCTTTTTAAAGTTGGAGCAGCCAGAGCATGGTATTTTACAAATGGGAAAGATCCAGAAAAGAGGGAGAAATGGATGATGCTGGAAGAGGAGGCAGTAATAACAAGAGCAAAATCTCCACAAAGACCAGAGTTTTCCGGGCAGATTATTTACTTGTGCAATTAAAATGATCAAGAAGCAGCCACTATTAGGCAACAGATTGAATGCAGAAGCATGGGAGAAAAAAAACAGCTGTATTTTTTAAAGCCACGTATTAAAGAGGATTGCAAAATGTAAAACAATGCCACCCTTCTCACTTTAATAAAATACACATTTTGCCCTGGGTGGATAGGCTGCTCAGCTGGTTGGAGCATCATCCTGATAAACCAACATTGTGGGTTCGAGCCCTGACAAGGGCACATGCAGGAATGAAGTACCAGGTGGATAGATAAGTGGAACAACAAATCCATCTCTTTCTCTCTTTACTCTCTCCCTTTTTCTGAGATATAAATAAAACTTTTTTAAATTTTAAAATTAAAAGATACATATTTAGAAAAATGTGTTATGTTAATATGTAATGGGTTTATTATTTTAAATTTAAAAAAAAAAAGAAGCAGCCACTATTAAAAGACACTAAAGTAAAAGAGAGAGATTGTAACCTCAAAAATTAAACTGAGAGCAAGGTTTGAAGCAAATGATATTTAGAAGGCCTTGGTGATTGAGTCTGTGCACATCCAGCCTTGCTGAGGAGAAAGGTACTGAATGCAGTTCAGTCTAGAACATTCCAGGCACCAAACAGTTTTGCTCTTCAGTAAGCTGTGGTGTTTTTCCAGTCTCCCTTAAAACCTGGGTGAAATTTTCCTGAGGCCTGTCCAACTCCATTTGCCTGAGAGACAAGCCCTAAGTACTGCTCTGGTTACTGACCCGGCCCCTGGGACAGTGATATCAGGTAAGAGGCAGCTCAGAACAGAGTTTCCGTTACACCAAACGAAAGTGTGGGGCTGCCTGAGTCCTAGAATTACAGTGGTTTCTGCTGACAACATGAAGAGAGGTCCCTTCTACAGAGAGTGTGGCCCACTTGCTGTCCTCTCCCTAGCCACCCCACCCTCTTATCCGTTCCCTAAGGAACTAGAGGGGATAACTCTGGGTATGCATTTCCCCCCTTACCTTTCCATCTCTGTTAATGCTACTCACTCTTCAAAGCCTAACTTGTTTCTTCTCAATTCAATACACATCAATCAATTGCTCTGTGCATGGTCCTGTGCTTTTATGTATCCTTAATATAATTTAATCCCCACAAAACACTTTAAGGTGGGTATTAATTATTGTTCCCGTTAACGAATGAAGAAAGGGTGGCTCAGAGAGGGTAGGATACTTGCTCTAAATCACACAGCTTGCAAGTGGTGGAAATGGGATTAAAAATCCTGGACTGTGGCCCTTCCAACAGGAAGCTCTGCCTGCCTGCAAATGTTTCTAGGATACAGACTCTGAAGTCTAGCAGAAGTCTGAAGGCATTAGACAAAGAGGCAAATTACAGTAACGCAAGATATGCCACCACTATATAAACAATGTCATTAAAAGCAAATTGAGGTAAGAGAACATACAAATTGCTATGGACTTCAAGAGGGGGCCAGAAAACACTCCTTGGAGGAGGCGATATGTGCAATGGGCCTTGAGGGTTGGACAGGACAACAGGGCTGGGGCAGTGGGGAATGTGTGGAAGACAAAGGAGCAGCCCCTCCAGACCGACCCCAATCCACTCAGCACCTCAGCCCAGTTGGCCACCTCCCCCTCCCCCGCACAGCCTTCCCCAGCTCTCACATTTCCTTTATCCCTACATCCCCAGAGCGGTTGTGGAACATTTACCAGCTCCTGGCTCCCCTTGGCTCCACTCCAATTTCAAATCAGCTTGTGCACATCTTAGGGGTGGGGCAGAGGGAAGTGTGGGAGCAAGGCTCTCAGGGCAGCCAGTCCATGGAGTTATTTTGAAATCACTCTGCTCTGGGATTCAGAGTCAACCAGGCAGGAGGCACAATCCTCTGTGCTTGTGTCGATGGTGACCTTACTTAGGGTGGGGGAGGCTCGTTCCAACGTATGGCAGTGATACAGCTTCCTTTTCAAACAAAATTTTCTAAAGTACATAAAAGAGTCATTTTAAAAAATAACACAAATGATAATACAGGTAATACAGGGTGGGGCAAAAGTAGGTTTATAGTTGTGAGTATGTGAAACAGAGTTTATTCCTGTATTATTCATTATTGTATTATTTTCCGTAAGAACAACTGCAAACTCCTTTTGCCCCGCCCTGTACACAGAAGTGGCAGTCTGCAATGGTGGCCCACGATGCCGACACTTTGGGAAACACCACTCAGTGATGAGGAACCAGGCTCCGAAGACGTTCGCCTGGACTCCAATTCAGACATCCCTGATGAACTCTGGCCTTTTGAGCTGACAGCCCCAGTGCGCTCATCCGGGCGGGCTACAGGCACAGACTCCTGAGGATTCCCGTCAGGGGCCGGTGAGATCAGGGGCAGGGGACTGGGCACAAACTGGCCTGACTGAAGCGGGAGCCTGGGGAGGAGCCTGGCCTGGGCCGGGCCTGCTCCCCGACCCAAACCCGGCAACGCCTTCCACTTCCTCTGCTGGGAGTAACGTAAATATTCACAACACACAGCACTTTCTTCAGTAATCACCCCACCGCAGCGGTCGGCACCCCGCTGGCCGTGACTCAGCATCCCCTGGGCTCGCTCCACTGGAGGAGCTGGTGCCTGCAGGAGGCCAGGCCCCCACCCTGACAGAGATGAATAAACATCCCACTGCCTGCTGATTATATAAGCGTTGGGTTTTTTTGTTTTTGTTTTTTGCTTCCCTGGTCAGGGTGGGGAGGCGTGGGGGGGAGCAGAAAGGGCACTTTTAGAGTAGGTAACGTAAACTAGTAGATACATACAGTGAGCAGTGGTTGAAGAGTCCTCATCCCTCTGTATTTTACAGTGATCAAACAGCTTGCGGTTTAAATAAAAAGACCCCCCAAAATGTAAAGTAAAATATGAAATATAATAAGATGAAATCCCAGTGCGGCGGAGAGGTAGAAGAGTGTATGGTGGGATAAATGGCTATGGAAAAAGACTTGATTGGGGGGGTGAACACGTGACAGGAGAAACTTCCAGAAACCTGGTTCTTCTCACTGATGCAATAAAGACTTGGAGATCAGCGAGTCTAGTAGCCTGCAAGCAGGGTTTATTGGTGATCCATTCTCACGGAAGGGAACGGGCCTAGTTAAGGTGGGGATCAGGGGGCTGAAAGGCATAGGTTCAGGGTGAAGCAGGGTCAGGGCGGCCAAAGGCCGACATGGCAAACACAGGGGTGGTGAGGGCCAGGGTAGCAAGCACATGCAGCCAGAGAGCCTAGGCGTAAAGCCCCGAGTCCTTTGTCCTGAGGACTTACAGAGGTGGCAGGATGGGAGAGGGTGAAGAGGTTACATATTGATTGACAGGTGAAGGTAGTGCTAGCTTTCCTGGACTGGGGCCTGAATAACCAAAGCTACTACTGGGCTTCTTCCTTTAGGCACTATGGGCCCTTTTCAGCCTTTCAGGCCCTGGGATGAGAGCACGGTTTCCAAGGCTTTCTTTCCCAGATAATGAAAAGGATACATAGAATTTCAAGGACTGCTGAGTCAGTGGGTGGGACATGTATCCTTCCTCCTCCCTGCCTTGGTTTGCTATCTATCCTACTTAACACTCTGTGCCCTCTGATTGCCGTCCTCTGTATTGGGCTGTTTTGCTGGCAGGAATGGAAATTAGTGACATCCTTGGGTGACAGGCAGCAGCCACATCAATGGGCATTTGTGCTGGGAAGGCACTGGCTGCCTGATCTCCCCACCCTTCGACACCCGCTCTGGGCCTGGCAGGCTGACTTCTGTGTTTTACATCCACCTAACTGCCTTGCGCTTTGGGCTCCAACTGGACTGGTCTTTGGGGGATATGGGCAGGAGATCAGAGCTTTGGGGTATGTATGCCCTCCATTCCTACCCTGTAGGGTGTCAATAATTGCCCCTCCCCACACCCTGTCAGGCCCAGGGACAGTAAAGAGTAAAGGCTCCCTGGGGTACTAGCTCTGGGGTGCTCCACTATCCCCCTGCCGGTGTCCCTGACGTTTACCCACACCTCTGTACATGGTCCCTCACATTCTCCTTAATCATCACACTGAGCATCTTGCCCAGGCCCAGGCCCAGCCTGCTACCTGGCAATAACATGCTTAGTGTATCCCAGGCTCTTCTCTATATTTATATCCATTAAGCCATTCAGTCTTCACAACAACTCTATGAGGCAGACAGCAGTATTTCCCAGTGTACAAATGAGGAAACTGAGGCACAGAGAGGTCAATTACTTGCCCAAGTTCACACCATAGTAAGTGCAGCAGGACTGGCATTCAAACCCAGGCAGTGGGGCTCCTGACACTGTTCTGCCTTAGGATAGGTAAGGGGACAGGGAAGAGTGTGTGTCTAGTTTTGCTTCTGGGAGGACAGGTCCAGCCATATACATAGGCTTCTGAAGTCTGGAATGCAGTTCAGAAACAGAAAGGTCTCCCAGGTCCCTCTGAGGATGTCTCACAGCTCGTGGTTCTGCTGCATCACTGCGACTCAGCCACATCCTCTCCGCCTGTCCTGTCACCAGCACCCTGCTTCTATCTGGTCTTCTGCCATCCTCGTTGCTCCTGCCCAGTGCCTTTAACCTGTACCCTCCACCACTGCTACTGACTCAATGTGCCCAAGAGAGGGTCTGCTTGACAGACAACCAGCAGTCAGTCTGCCCCACTCTAAAAGTCACTGACCTGTCCCGGGTTCAGGAGCTGCATGGTTGCAACAGGGAGATGGGGATCAGTGGAAAGACAGCAAGAGCCCCACTGCAGGATCGCTTCATGGCAAAGAAAACAAGAACATACAGGAGCAGAAGGTTGCACTGCTGCTCTGAGGCAGAGATGCAGGCATTCTTGTGGCGGGCAGGGTGAAGGATACACATTCTCACTCCTCCCAACTGCCCTAGAGACCCTGGTTGCATCCTGCCTGTCTCCAAGAGCAAGACACTGATGCAAAATAACTCTGACCCAGTTCTGCAAGGTTAGGTGAGACCAGACACATGTCTCAGGAGCATCCACAGCACACTCAGGCCTCGGGCCTGTCCCAAGTCCATCTCTGCAGACGTCCACCCCTGCTCAGCAGCTGGCCAGGGGGCAGGGGCACAGGGACAGGCTACCTAGAAGAGGACAGAGCCTGACCAGCAACAATGTGAAGCCCCCGCTCCGACCCCTGGGAGATTGACAAGTACCCAGATTTTGACAGGTTCCTCTATGCACATTCCTTAGGCACCCTCCACTCCATCTCCCTGAACTTCCTGGTTTCCAAACACACCATGCTCATGCCTGTCAGTCTCTGCTCCAGCGCCTCCCATAGCCCAGAAAGTCTTTCTCCACTTTCTTCCAGCAAATTACCTTCCACTTGAGGAAATCTTCCTAGATACCCCAAACCGGTTGATCACTTGTCCTGTTACCTGAGTCCTCCCTTATTGGTTCATTGGAATGGCCTTTACCATCTCCCACTGCCAGTTCTTAACTGTTTTTCTCCTCCACTAAACCATGAGCTCCTCAAGAGCAAGGGCTGGGTCTGATTCTCTGTTATATTCTAGGGCCCTACCCGAGACCAGGAACATACTAGATGGTCCCCAAGTGAGTATTAAAGAAATGCATAGATGAAGAGCAGAGGACATCATCAGAATAGGACAGTGACTGTTGTTTCCCCCAGCAAGCAGAGCCTGAGAAAAGGCTCAGATGGAGCATATATGAGAAACTGACACTAAGGAACAGGGGGGACGTGCTGGGGAGGGGGAAGAGGCAAGAAGGGAAAGCTATCATGAGGGTGTGTCTTCAACTGGTCACAGCTGTGGACATCTGCAACTCAAGGCTGCTGGGGACTCTGAGGAACTGTGCAGAAGGACCTCAGAACTGCCTACCTCTCAGACAAAAGAGGGTGGTCTTTACCCTCTAGTTCCCACCCCTCCCCATTCATCAACTGTTGCCCACAGCATGCTAAGTCTCTTGCACGTCCAAAAGGCAACCAGGAGACAAATGTGCCCTCTGTCCCACACCACAGGGTCAGGGAGATGTCAGGCAGAAAGTCAGCCATTCTCCACGCAGCTGAAGCAACAGGTGACAGCCACATGTGCATGAAGCTGGTTGCCACAGCAGTGGCTAGAGTGGTAGCTGGGCCAAGAGGAAGCAGAGCAGCCAAACAGTTTTAAGGAGAAGGGTATACTAAGGTTGGAAAAGCAGGGAGAAGGTTATATCACACGGGGCTTTGAATATCAGCTGCAAGCACTATGGCTTTTTTAGTAGTCTACCCAGAGCCACCGCACATTTCCGTGCAGTGCAGTACTGTAAATGTCAGCACCAGGGGTGGCTTGAGTTCGTTCTAGTCCCCTCCCTTCACAAACAATCAGCCCTTCCCCAAGACCTCTCCAAACAAACATAATCTTGGTAGAAGCCAGTGCAAGTCCTGTACTCCCATTGCCATCAATCAACAGCCACGCCTCAGCCCCTCTAGGTAGAAGTATGAAGCTCCATTTGGGGGCTGCTGTCTCTATCCTCCCATGAAGAACTCCCTATAAATACATAAAAATGTATTTACACTTTGAAATGTTTAGTCCTTCCTTGTGTATATCTTTAGGTCTAAAGAAAAAGGAACTTGGGAAACTACAAAAGAAACCAGTCAGGAGGGATTTAACTTCTTGCAACCCATAAGGGGTCTTCAGATAATGGGGAGCAGTCCATTCCATTCTGATTTCCAAAAATGCTTAGAAACATGATGGGTGAAAGAAACAAATAAACATCAAAACAAAAAGCGCCTTCAAGGGAGGTCCCTGGAGAGGACATGAGGCACAATGACATGACTCCCCAGTCACAGGCAGTGGGGGCTGCTTTGGGAGCACCGACACCTGCTCTCCGGTGTCCCCTGCTCCGCCCGTGTGGGACGTCATTATCTTAGCTCCTGGCGCTGGGGGCACATATATGTGAATGTCCTCCAGGGTTGTTTTCTTTGTCTCTTTGAGGTAACATAGATTTTCCTGAACAGTCCAAGGTTAAAGGCAAGATGAGAGATTAAGATTTATTTTCTTGTGTGAGTCATAGCCCGGAACACCAAACACAGAGTTCACCAAATGTTTTGAGTAGTGACGACACTACTGAGACAAGGTTATGGCATTCTGGTGTGATGCTCAATTAAAACTGTTCATCTGATCAAGGGCACTGTCACTGTCGGTGACAATGGATAAATTACCCATCACCCAGAAAGTCAGCTCCTGGGAATGTATGCTAAGGAGCGAATAAAGAATGTGGGGTAAGAGTTAGTTATGAGGATATTAACTGCTGCTCTTTAAAGACCAAAAATTTAGAAACAGTATAAGTTCCCAAAAGAGGAGGATTAAAGATAATACCATCATACAGTGGAATACTATATTCCACACTGCCATTAATGTAAACACCACATATAATATATATTTTTATTATATGTATACATATAAATGGGATTGTGAGTATTTTAGATGTTCTTTTGTTTGCTTTCTTCATTATGAGTGGGGACTACTTTTGTAATATAGAAAAAATAATGAAAGAATAGTCCTACTGAGAGGATTTCCGTTTCCTGGAACCCAAGGTGATCATAATTTACCCCCTTTTCCAGCTTCAGCTCAAGGAGCAGGTTAATTTTTCCAGCTTTACCAGGATATGCCACATGGTGCAAACTTCTAGGGACACAGCTGGAAGTGGGGTACAGTCCCTGTCCTTTAGGAAATTGTATCAAGTGGTGCACACAGACCTTAACGGAAACTCATCAGCAATCTCAGGGAAGCCTAGCACGTGACGCACAGCGGAGCCTCCAAGAACCAGATACTATGTCAAAGTGCTCGGAAAGGCAACGCTACACTAACGCAGGCTCCCAAACACCGCCCATCACAGGTACCAGCTCACAGGAAAACCTGAGCTCAGTTGTCACAGAACTGGTATAAGCATGTACAGCACGGGAGGGAGAAGTCATAGATAGGCCCTCTCTGCACCAAGCTCTTGTGTGTAGGTAGAATCTAAGTAATGCATCCATCCTTCCAAAAGCACCCAGTGATATAATAATAATATTTCCCTCCTATAGAAGAATACTAAAAAGCACTATTTTAAAGGAAGACATTTCACTTTCCTTGATTCAAGACATTTTACATCTTCTCAAATTTTCAAGTGTGTCAATTTTACCGTAATCACAATTGCATGTTGCCCCCTAGTGCTCATCTGTATTATTGCATCCTGTTGTAACGGTAAGGATGGCGTGGAGGAGGCAGGTCTGCTGGAGAAGGGGAAAAAGAAATGCATTGAATGTGTGATAGAACTTTCAAAACTACACGAATAGTCACTTAAATCACAAAACATAAGCTATGGCTCTATTTTTCTATAACAATATAAAATTTGCTAATTTTCATTCAGCATAATAATAGGTAATATTTAATGTACACTTAACCATGTGCAAGGCACAATGCTAAGTACATTGCATATATTGACTCATTTAATCCTCACAACAATCCTAAGAGGGGAGAAATATTAGTTGGTCTGAGCTTGTGCAGTGCCTCACAATTCAAAAGAGGGGATAGATATAAAATGTCACATCAAAACAAAGCAAAGGGGACCGTGATCTGCGGACAGAGGAACAGTGAAATGAAGGCCCACACTCAAGGCCAGTGCTCAGTAGTGTTGCCACATTAGTTGTTGTGCCTGGGTGATGTGCGTTTAGGTTACATGCAAAATTAAGCCATCTTCTTTTTTTTTAACTTCTTTTTTGAGATATAACTTACATATCATACAATTCACCCACTTGAAGGCTACAATTTAATGGTTGTTAGTAGGTTCACAGAGATGCGTAACAACATCACAACCAATTTGAGATCATTTTCATCATTCCTAAAGGAAACCGTGTGCCCATTAGCAGTCACTCCTGGTTACCCCAAACTCCAATGATCCTAGATGACCACTAACCTACTGTCTCCATAGATTTGCCCCCTTTGCCTACTCTACAGTTCATAGAAATGGAATCACACAGTACGTGGTCCTTCATGACCGGCTCCTTTAACTCAGGGCGTTTTCAAGGTTCATCCACGTGGTAGCATGCTTCATTTCTTTTTATTGCCAAATAATACTTAATCGTATGAATATACCACATTGTAATTATCCATGTGTCATCATATAAGCATTTGGGTATTTCCACTTTTTGACTTATGAATAGTGCTGATGTGGACATTTATGTACAAGTTTTTGTATGGACATATATTTTCATTTCTCTTGGATGTATTCCTAGGAGTGGAATTGCTGGGTCACGTGGTGATTCCATGATAACATCAAGAACCTGCCAGGCTGTTTTCCAAAGTGGCTGCACCATTTTACATTCCCAACAGCAGTGTATGAGTGTTCCAATTTCTCCACATTCTTCCCAACACACATCTTAGTGAGTGTGACATAGTATCTCCTGTGGTTTTGTTTTGTATGTATCTGGTGAGTAATGATGTTCAGGGTATAAAAGTACTTACTTTTGATATTGGTAACACAGGAGCTGCACAGCCCCAAGTAAAATAATCCAGCCTTACTTTTATTAACCACCTCTAGGCTACACTGGAAGAAGAAGAGTTGTCTTGGACCACACATGAAATACATTGTGATACACAGTCACAAAAAAAAATCTCATAATGTTTTCAGTAAATTCATGATTTTGTGTTGGGCTGCATTCATAGCCATCCTAGGCTGCATGTGGCCCTGGAGCCTAAACATATCAGATAAAACACAATAAACCACCAGAAGAGATGGAGTTGAAAGTTCTGAAGATGGTGAGTCATTATTCATTCATTTATTTGAGCCCCTGTTAGATGCAAAAGACTGTTCTTGGTGCTGGGAGAAAGGTGGACAGACACACAGGGGCAGTTTCTGCCCTCACAGAGCTTAATATTCTGTTAGGGGACACTGGTTAAGCAACTACTTACACAATGGAATAATTACTATCATGAAAAATCTGTGGAAGAGCACTAGTGGAGACTCTGAGACCTATAGCAGAGGGTCATGACTTGATGTGAGGGCCCATGGAAGGCCTTAGAAGAATGGTTCACTGTCAGAACAGGGGGCAGTGGCACAAAGTGGTGGGGGTTATGAGGGACGGGGTGCTGAACAGGTGTGAGGGACTGAAAGTTGGCAGGTATGACTGTAGTGTAGGCACCAAGGAAAGGAGCCTGGAGACACAAGCCAGGTCATGAGAGGTATTACAATTTGTGTTCAGGGTTTTCACCTTTCCCCAAGAACAATAAGAAGCCATTGTTGAAAGGGGTTTAAATTTTAAAAGCTGGGTGATAGGGTTGTATTGGCACTTTTAAATGATCACTCTGGCTGCAGTTTGAAGAATGCAGTGTGCAGAATGCAATTTGAAACTCAGGGGAATGTAAGCAGACATTCATGAAGCAATTTTAACTATTCCAGGCCAGAGGTAAAGGTAACCTAATTCTAGGGTTGGGAGAAATTTTGAAGAAATTTGACGAATGATTCGATTTGGGGTCCAGGAAATGGAAGATGTCAAGGATGACTCTGCAAATAGATAATAGTGGCATAAGTTTACTAATGGGAACCCCAGGGAAGGAACAAGTGGGGGACAGGGGACATCATGACTTCATTCCTGAGAAAGTAAATTTCGGTGCCTGGAAAACACCAGGTGGAGCACGGAGTGGGCAGTTTGATATACAAGTTGGGAACTCAGAGGAATGTTCCAAGCTGGAGGCACACATGTGGGATGCCCAGGGTGTAGATGGCAAATATGACCCTGTGTCGACATGAGCTTATTTGTGGGGAAGGTATGGATCTAGAAGAGAAGGAAGCCCAGGGGCGAGGCATGAGTCACTACAATATTGGAAGGTCACAGAGAAGAGAACTGGCCAGCCAAAGAAGCTGAGGAGAGAGTAAAGGGGTAAGATGAGAACTGGGAAGGTATTCAAGTCAAGAGATAAAAGAGTTTAGAGGAGAGAGTGATCACTGTGATTGGAAACTGCCAAGAGGCATACAACATGATGACCACTGGACTTACCAACAGAGGGGTGACATTGGTGACCTTAGGGAAGGGGCTCCGAATAGGCCTCCCAAAGATGTCACTCTGGCATGTGTGTTATTTTGAGCCGAAGGCACTTGAGACCCTGCAGGCTCATAAGAAACATTTACCTCTTCCTTAAAGAATTTAAGTCTGGGGCCTTGGCCATGATAAGAGTTATTACCAGAGATAACTTTTTCTGACTTTTCTGTAGGGCAGGGACATTACTGAACATTTGCTCTTCTCACCATCCTCCTGAGGAGCCTTACCTCTCTCATCCTTAGCTCAGAAAGCCACGTATACCTAATTTTAACTTTTTGTCTTGGATCTTCTCATGCCTTGGGCTCTCTGACTCTTTCATGTACATGGGGTTCCTATACATGTACATGCAATTAAATTGGGTTATTTTTCCTTGCTAATCTGTGTCATGTTGATTTGATTATTAGGCCAGCCAGAAGAACCCAGACAGGAAGAGAAAAGTTTCTTCCTCCCCCACATGTGGTTGAGGGGTAGGGGCTGAGGTCTAGCTGGAGTGAGGGGAAGTGAGGAAACTGATGACATGAGCAGGCAACTCCTCCAAGAACTGTGAAGGTAAAGGGCAAGGAAGGGGGTGGGGAGTAGCTGCAAGATGCACAGCCAAGGGGTGGTTGAGTGTAAGATGGAGAGATGTGGTGCGTTTAAAGGTGGAGGAGAAGGACCCACCGTACTGGCGGAGGCAAGAGGATGAAGACACAAGGGGCTACACATCTGAGTGACAGAAAGCTTGGCTTCCAGGGTCAGACCACTTGAGTGCAATTCTTGCTCCTTCACCTGCTACCTGCCTGGCTTTGGGTGGGGTAATTGGTCTCTCTATGCCCCAGTTTCTTCCACTGTAAAATGGAGAAAAATGAAACTACTATGAGGAGGGATAAAGAAGATAATGTATGGAAGAGGCTGAGGCTTGGATAGAATCATTTTAACAATGCAGGGTTGCTAACCCTTGCTGATCACCATCACCCCCACCTGAGCCCTGCCCTCAGCGATCGCTCCCTTTTAATTCCTCACAGCAACTCCCAGACAATTCCGACTCAAAGGGAGTGTTGGTGATGGTACACTATTTCTACTATCAAAACTAAAGTACCAACAGAATGTAAACACACGCTAACCATAAGCTAAAAAGTTCACAGCAGCATGACTCACAATAGCCCCAAATTGGAAGCTACTCAAATACCCATCAAGAGGAAAAATCAATAAATAAACTGGAAAATGCAGAAACAAGAGTACACAATCCACAACTGCACCAACAGTAAGCCCAAAGCAGCCAGACACCAAAGAGCACATGCTGTATGATGTCATTTCTATGAAAGACAAGAGCAGACAAAACAAATCAATACCATTAGAGATGAGGACAGGGATTCTTCCCCTTGAGGAAGGGTAGTGGGCGGAAGGGAAGGAGGGCTGGACAAAGGGGCAGTTTCCCAGGAGGCTGCTTGTGTGTTCAGCTGACCTGTGAACAACATGGGTTTCAACTGTGTGCCTCCAATTACGTGAGAATTTTGTTTAACGAGTATTATAATTATATTTTCTCTTCCTTATGGTTTTCTTAATAATAGTTTGTTTTCTCTACTTTATTGTAAGAATATAGTATAAAATACATATAGCACGTAAAATATGTGTTAATCAACGGCTTATCATTAAGGCTTCTGGTCAACAGTAGGCTATCAATAGTTAAGTTTTGGGAAGTCAAAAGTTATATGCTGATTTTTATCTGTGGGAAAGTGGGGGTCAGCAACCCTTAACTCCCAATTTGTTTAAAGTTAACCATACTTTGATTTTTTAAGAAATTTAATAAAGAACATATTGGGAAAAATACTGCTTGATACCTCCCACAGCCATCTCTCAAAATTCCTTTATCAGGTGAGCGAAGTATATACATACATTCTGAAATGCAAAGCAACAACAGGTTTTTGCATTTTTCCTACACAGGTAATAACCCCAGACTCTATCAAAGGTATTTAAAAGGCACCATCTCTCAGACGAAAGACTGTTGTTTCTTCTTACGATTTGAAGTTTTTCTATTTACTCAGGATCTTCTGGATGGATAGTTTTTAAAAAAATCATCTTCCCGACTCATCTTGGGCGTCCAAACACCCTCAGCCCAGGAAGGGGTTGCTCTGTCAGTCCAGGATGTGTCTCCTACTTATGGGAAAGAGCATCTAATACCGAGCAGCGGCGCTGCCCTTCTCCACAACATGCTTGCCCAGAAAACTAGTGGAGCCCCAATGAACAGGTACTTCTCATCTGATACCTAAATCCTGGAATGCTTCAATGTTGGGTGGCTGCCGTCATAGTCCAAACTGACCTCTTTCCTGGGTCTCTTGACCTTATTTCTCTCTCAAGTCAGAATCTTTGACTGGATTTCTGACAGAATGGTTGCATGACCTAGTTCTGAACCTAATATCAAGGCATTTACCATTTGCTTTGAAATTGTACCTTCGGCTCCTTTCTGCCATGGATTCCCTGCGGTTGGCACTGGTTGAGCTGCATGCTGCCTGGGACTTCACCTGAATGGTGGCCTCCTCCCTGGGCCTTGCCTTGTCCCTGCCTGTTCCCCGTTTCTTGTTCTCTTCATACTTACTCTCCTGCCTGTTTTCCCAGTTATGGCCCCTAATGTCCGGCTTAGGCCAGCTGTGACACCGCATGGTTAAAGATTGCCCTCTCTCTTTTCTCCACCTGCCCACTAAATGCCCCTTGGAATTGGAAGTAAAACACCCAAGGTCAGCTAAGTCATAGATATCAATAATGACAACTAAGGCCTATAAATAGACTCTATCCAAATTGGTAATTTGAAACAATTATTTTCAAATTGATCTGTCTTTATTTTCAACTCTATTCCATAAATTAGCATATGGAAATGCAGTAGCCTCACTTAGCAAATTCAGTATCTCTCCTAACTTTTTTAAATGGAGAGAAAGCAACTAAATATATCATGCTCCTTTTGTCCTGAAGAACCAAGACCTATATTCATAAAATTCTCATTAAAATATAAATTAAAAATCTATAAAAATAATATGCTACACATATCTTTGTAAAGTAAACACAGTAAAATCTGCTTATCAGAGATGCTTCAACTGAAGAGCTCTAAACAGCTTTCCAGAACACTCTGCTGGAATTAGCAGGGAGAGAGGAGCAGGGTATTAGGAAATCAGAAGTGAAGTGGTTATGCTCACCTGTGTTAAGCAGTTTGTCTAGTCTAATTATCTCCTCAGCAACACAGTGGTGAAGGATCCCAGAACTTCAGAACTGGGCTCCATTATTGTTGTTACTATTATTACTCACACCTCTCTTGACCCCTCTTCATCAACTCTTAGGAACAAAGCCAATCCAAGTTAGTGGGCACAGACAGAGTGTGCTCAAAGTGTGATCCTGAACAGTGGCATCATGCAGGAAATTGTTAGAAAGGAAAATTTCAGAACCTCCTCAGACTCACAGAATTGAAACTCTGCAGGGTGAGGCCCAGTGACACATAGTTTAACAAGCCTTCTAAGTGGTGGGTACTGGGGCCTGGTCTGAGGCAGCCATGACGGGAACAGAAGAGGCTAAAAGCTGCATGTTTATGAACCCAAGTGAGGGGCTCAGCAACCAGTGAGCACACTATCCTCTCTGGAAAGCCCAGGGCCACAGCCTCTGCAGGGAAGTTGAGGACTTAAGTGACTAACTGGGAAAGGAAAATGATTGTGACTATTTTCACACCAAGTTTATGGACTTTATATTAAGTATACATATTTTAGTTAACATTTAATCATTAAAACTCGTTCTGTGTTTACTTAACGAAATTTGCCAGCTGTATATGTACAATTTGTACACTTTCCTATGTGTATTTAGAATGAAGAGATTGCATTTTTTAAAATTGCCCCAAGTTGATAACAACAGTGCCAAGAACTGGAGTTTTTGTGGCACTGCGCAAATAGCTTTGCCCTGGGAACTAGGTGACTTTTGAGTTCTAGTCCCCACACTGCCACTAACTAGTTCTGGGCTGAGATAAACCAACGAGCATCTCAGAGCCAGTGCTTCTACAGTGAAGTGACAGGTCATATTACCTTTTACATAACACCTATTTACCTTTACATGGTCCATCTACTTTTATTAAGTCACTACAGGGCCCTCAGGGCACACTGGAGGACAGAGAGATACCTTTACTGCCATGATGGGACTTTACAACCTAGTAAGTGCACAAATAACAAGCAGAATCTGCCTGTGACCTGTGCTATCTCTGAAAAGAGGAGCATAAGGGCCATGTGAATGTGGGGGCACCTTCTGGAAATCAAGAAGGATGAATGGGTATCAGCCAGGGGAGGCACAGGGGAAGAGCACACTGGTAGTAGGGACAGCATGCCACAAGTCCCGACTGGAATGATGGCATGGTGGATTCAAGGAATGTAAAGACTTTCAGTAGGACCCGAACACAGGAGTGGGTAAGAGTATCACCAGTCACACCTGGAGAAGTATGGGCCAGCAGCTCATTAAATCAGCTTACACCTGAACCCTGGCTGACCCGTTCACCAATAGAAATCATTAATGGGGAGGTAAACATGGAAACACCATCAGGCTCCTGAAACACACTCAAAGGGCCTGTCTTATACTGATAGGCCATATACCTACTCTCCTCATTAAACCCATGCTGGGAAATAAAGCAAGATTTTTTTAATTTTATTTTTTTAAATATTTTTATTGATTATGCTATTACAGTTGTCCCATTTTTCCCTCTTTATTCTCCTCTGCCCTGCACACCCCCTCCCACCCACGTTCTCCTCCTTTAGTTCATGCCCATGGGTTGTACATATAAGTTCTTTGGCTTCTACATTTCCTATACTATTCTTAACTTCCCCCTGTCTATTTTCTACTTACCATTTATGCTACTTATTCTCTGTACCTTCCCCACTCCCCCTACTGGTAACCCTCCATGTGATCTCCATTTCTATAGTTCTGTTCCTGTTCTAGCTGTTTGCTTAGTTTGCTTTTATTTTTGTTTTAGGTTTGGTTGTTAATAGCTGTGAGTTTGTTGTCATTTTACTGTTCATATTTTTTATCTTCTTTTTCTTAGATAAGTCCCTGTAACATTTCATATACTAAGGGCTGGGTGATGATGAACTCCTTTAACTTGACCTTATCTTGAAAGCACTTTATCTGCCCTTCTATTATAAATGATAGCTTTGCTGAATAGAATAATCTTGGATATAGGTCCTTACTTTTCATGACTTTGAATACTTCTTCCCAGCCCCTTCTTAAAGCAAGAGTTTTTGACCCCATGGCAAGCTGCTTTTGCATGTCCAAGGCCTGGTGCATTATCAATACTTACTTGAGTCGAAGGATGAAATAAATCCAGAAACTAGAGTAAAGAGGAAGCTAGTGCCAACTCCCCACCTCATAGATGTTGTGCTGTACACTTTTCTCACACATAACATTCATACAGGATCAGCTATTATTTTTTAAGTTGCTTATTTGCTAAAAACTGCTTGGGACAATAGAGAGTTAACAAGCACAGGAGAGTCCAATTCAGAAAACAGTTTACAACCAAGCTGCCACTTCCTTTGCAGCCTATAAAATCACTTGGGCCATGGCCAGTGTGGCTCAGTGGTTGGAGCATCATTTGGTAACAGAAAGGTTGTGGGTTCGATTTCTCGTCAGGGCACATACCTAAGCTGCAGGTTCATCCCCGGTCCAGACATGTACGATCCCTGGTCCCGGCGCGGATGCCCAGTCTGAATGTACACGGAGGCAACTGATCAATGCTCCTCTCGCACATCAATGTTTCTCTCTCTTTCCCTCTCTCCCTTCTTCTCTCTCTCCAAAAGAGCAAATAAAAATGTCCTCAGGTGAGGATAAAAATAAATAATAAAAAATGTAAAAAATAAAAACACTTGGGTATTTATATCTGTGCCTATTAAATCTCTATTTTTTAATCTTCTCAATTTATTGACTCACTAACAAGATTTGAAAGATCTACATGACTCTCTCCATTCACAAACTTTTATTACATTCTAATTGCAAGATAACAATGGACAGTTAAAAGTATAAATAGATAATGTAATATTTATAATGTTCCAGGAGGTGTTCCAAGCCATTATATATATTAACTCATTGAACCCTCATGACCAGCCTATAAAGCAGATACAAAGAATATTAGTTCTTTGTACCACTTCAAAGAAATAACTGTTAGGCCACTTCACAGGCTTGTCAGGAGGAGTATTTTCCCAGAGTACAAATGTAGAGAATGAGGCACAGAGGAGCTGGATATCTTAGCTAGGTCACACAGCTGTTCAATTTTGAAGCCAGGGTTTAAACCTGAGTAGTCTTGCTCCTCCTCGAATCCATGCCCTTAACAATTTTACTCTTGTCCTTGTCAATAATACCACCTGCTAAGTTTTCTCATTAAGCAACAAAGAGTACTCTGGGAAAACTATAACTAAATTTGAGGAGAGGAGCTGGGGGAGATCACAAGGAGGAAGGCAGACTTGAGCAGAACAGGTTGTGTCCACCATGAAAACGCCCTGTTCATCTCCTGCTGCTGGGGGTGGAAGTAGGGAGAGAGGAAAGCAAAACTGACTAATATAATAGCTCCAGCTACAGCTCTCTGAATTCTCCACCACATGCTCCAACCATGTGGCCATGTTTCCCAACGTAACTCCCAGCCAATGATTTAGCCCAGCAGGGAGATGAGGACAGGTGCATTCCTGCAAGACGCACTCCCCTGACAGGCAGCTTTGGCTCAGGGTCTCCCTTGACCATGTCCCCAAACTTACATAGAACTGTACTGCTTGCTTACACTCTCCCCACTAGACTTTCTTCCCTTATTCCTTCTTTCCTTCTTCTTTCCTTTCCTTCCTCTCCCTTCCTCCCTCCCTCCCTCCCTTCCTTCTTTCCTTCCCTCCTTCTCCCTCTCTTCCACAGACCTCAAACCTGCAATGCAATTTCAAGAGCCCAAGTGTTTCCCCCATCTTGGCATTTACTTTTTGGAGAACCCAAGCTAACAAAGATCTTAAAGAATGGACATACTTCTGCCCAGTCATTGAAAACATTCTTACAAACATCGACAATTCAGTCACCAAGGTTCAGTAGTCTTTTCTTGGGTCTTGGCCACTGTTCCTGTTTCAACGGCTCACTTGAAACCTTGGCTCCTTTGCTTTTCTCAAAGTGGGTGTTATGGATACTATGCCCCCAAAATCCAAATGTAGAAGCCCTAACCCCGAGGGTGATTGTTTTCAGAGACGGGGCCTCTGAGGAAGTAATTAAGGTGAAATGAGGTTATAAGGGTGGGGCCCTAATCAGAAAGGATTAGTGTATTTATAAAAGAGACCCTAGAGTAAGTACTCCCATTTTCTCTCCCTCCCTACTTCTCTCCCCCTCCTCCCTTCTCCCCTCCTTCTCAGTCCTCCCCACCACTATGCTTACACTGAAAAAAAAAAAAAAAAAAAAAAAGCCAATTGAGGACACAATGAGAATGTAGCCATCTGCAAGCCAGGAAGAGGTGCTCACCAGAAACTAAATATGCTGGCATCTTGATTATGGACTTCCAGCCTCCACACTAGTGAGAAAATAAACATCTGTTGTTTAAGCCACCTGGTCTGTGGTATTTTGTTAAAGCAGCTGTAGCTGACTAATACAGTGGGTTAGCCAGGTCCTTCACCTGTCCTTTGTCAATTCTCCTTTCTTCCATGGTCAGAAGTCTGAAATGAGTCTGTGGGGCTAAAGTCAACATGTTGGCAGGGTTGGTTGTTTCTGGATGCTCTGTGGGAGAATATGAAAAGAATAAAAGAGTGATGTAGTGTCACAGAGGCTGGGAGAGGGAGTGTTCCCTATGAGGAGGTGACATGTGATTTAAGAACTGAATGAGGGAACCAGTCATGCAAAGAGCTAAGGAAACAGCCAGAGCAAGAGCCCCGAGGCAGAAATGAGCTTAGTGTGCTGGTTTTCTGTTGCTACTGTAATAAGTTACCACAAAGTTAGTTATTTAAAACACCACAAATTTATTATCTTGCAGATAGAATAATTTTTCCTTCTCTGATGCCTTAATTTAATTACTTCTAGAATATGAAGGGATGGGACTTGTCTTATTCCCTTATTCTCAGCTGTATCCTCAGAATATAAAGCCAAGAGATCAAAATTTTTTTCACATCAGCCTGGCTAGTGTAGGTCAGTGGATTGAGCATGGGCTGTGAACCAAAGAGTCCCTGGTTTGATTCCCAGTCAGCGCACATGCCTGGGTTGTAGGCCGGGTCCCTAGTGGGGGCCACTTGAGAGGCAACCACACATTGATGTTTCTCTACCTCTCTTTCTCTTTCCCTTCCCCTCTCCTTAAAAAAATAATAAATAAAATCTAAAAAATTTTTTTTCACATCAGTAACAATTTTTTAATGTATGAAACTTCCAAAAAATCATCTAGGGGTAAGATTGCATTTAAGTTTGGTTAGATAAATTACATTATTTAAGGGTTTCCCATAAAGTATAACCCATTCAGTACAACTAATTCTACAACTGAAGTCTTTCAGAAGATCACATTTCTTTTTCTTCTTAATTTTATTTTTTTAATTTTCCATTACAGTTCACAATATATTAGTTTCAGGTATATGGCACAGTGGTTAGACATAACTTACAAACTGATTCCCCTGATAAGTCTAATATTCACCTGGTACTCTAGATAGTTGTTACAATATTATTGAATACATTCCCTGTGCTGTACTTTACATCCCCATGACTATTTTGTAACTGCCAATTTGTACCTCTTAATTCCTTTTACACCAGGCCCCCTAACAACCCTCCCATCTTGCAACTATGAGTTTTCTCTCTATATCTATGAATTTGTTTCTGCTTTGTCTATTTACTTTGTTTTTTAGATTCCACATATAAGTGAAATCATATGGCATTTATCTTTTTCTGTCTGACTTATTTCACTTTGCATAATGCCTTCAACATCTGTCCATTTCATAGCGAAAGATTTTATTCTTTTTTATGGCTGTGTAATATCTCATTTTATATATATATATATACACACACACACACATACATACACACACACATACGTACCACTTCTTTTTTATCCAATTGTCTATCAGTGGACACTTAGATTGATTCCATATCTTGGCTATTGTATATGAAATGTCTTTTATCTCTTTCTATAGCCTTTGTTTTAAAGTCTATTTTGCCTGATATAAGTATTGCTACCCCAGCTTTTCCTTTTGCATGAAATATCTTTATGCATCCTGTTATTTTCAGTCTGTGCATCTTTCAACCTGAAGTGAGTATCTTGTGTGCAGCATATGTATGGATCTTGTTTTCTTCTTCTTTCAGCCACCCTATGTCTTTTGATTTAACATTTAATTTATTTACATTTAAAGTCTTTATTGATAGGCAGGTAGTTATTGCCATTTTGTTATGTATTTAATTTATTTTCTTCTTCTTCTTAAAGATGTCCCTTTAACATTTCTTGTGATACTGGTTTGGTGATGATGAACTTCTTTAGCTTTTTCTTGTCTGGAAAGCTCTTTATCTGCCCTTTGATTTTAAATGATAGCCTTGCTGGGTAGAGTAATCTTGGTTTTAGGTCCTTCATTTTCATCACTTTGAATATTTTTTGCTAATCTCTTCTGTCCTGCAAAGTTTCTGTTGAGAAGTCAGCTGACAGTCTAATGGGAGCTCCCTTTTATATAACTAACTGATTTTTCTTTTCTCTTGTTACTTTGGAGATTTTCCCTTTGTCTTTAACCTTTGGCATTTTAATTATGATGTGTCTTGGTGTGGGCTTCTTTGGATTCATCTTATTTCAGAGTTTATATACTTCCTAGATTTGCATGTCTATTTCCTTTGCCATAGCTTTAAGTCATTATTTCTTCAAATAGGTTTTCAATCCCTTGCTCTCTCTCTCTCTCTGCCCCTTCTGATACCCCTATGATAAGAATGTCATCCTGCTTGCTATTGTTGCAGAGGTCCCTTAAACTACTCTTGTTTTTTTCTTTTTCTTTTTAGCTGTTTTGATTGGGTGTTTTTTGCTACCTTGTCTACCAAATCACTGATTCAATGCTCTGTTTCATCTTAACTGCTGTTGATTTAATCTAGTATTATCTTCATTTCAGCTATTGTATTCTTCATTTCTGACTGGTTCTTTTTATGGTTTCTATATCTTTGTATAAGTTCTCACTGACTTCATCTATTCTTCCCTTAAGTTCATTGAGCATCCTTATAAACAGTATTTTGAACTCTGTATCTAGTAGATTGCTTACCTCCATTTTGTTTAGGGTTTTGTGGGGGGTTTTTTTCAGAAGTTTTGTCCTGTAATTTTATTTGGGACATATTTCTTTGTTTTTTCATATTTTCTGCCTCCCTTGTGTTTGTTTCTAAGAATTAGATAGATCTACTGTGTCTCCCAGTCTTGGCAGAGTGGCCTTATGTATTGGGTTGGCCAAAAATCCTGTTTAGTTTTTTTCCATTAAATAAAATATACATTTTTCACTTTCACCAATAATGTTATTGATTTGGATATTTTGAGTATGTCAGCTATTTCCTGATATTGGCTTCTAGTGGGTATAGGACAGGGGTGCTGCTAAACATCTTCCAATGCATAAGACAGCCCCACAGCAAAAGAATTATTTGACCAAAATGTCAATACTACCAAGAAACTTCACAAACCACTTTTGACACATTTGATCAATCACAGCACCTTCTCCATGCACTGCACAAATTTGTTTTTGTGTTTCAGTTGCATTTTTACCTTTGTTAAAATAATAAACCATAATATACTAAAAATGAAGCATATCTTCTTCCATCTTCAATATTAAAATGGCTGTACAAAAATTCACCAATTTTGGTAACTTTTCTTAAATGTACACTAATATGACAGCTGTCACAATATAATCTAACAAAATTGTTTTGAATGAAGTTAAACACCACTAAGTACTACTAAAGCCATTTTACAGAAAAAAACTAAACAAACTTTTTGGACAGCCCAATAGTAGGTATTCTGTGGGACTCAGTGGTACAGACTTCTTAGTCATCTAAGCTGGGTGCTCCAAGGTTGTCTCTTGTGTACACTGTGTGTGTCCTTCTGTTGCAGTCAAGCCTTGATTGCTATTGGCATATTAGTGGGTAGGACTGACCCTCATGCTGATCACTGTGAGGATGGGTCATGACTACAGTGGAGGTGCTGACCCCAAGGAGCAGGATTCCCGTTAGCGGGGCTCTTCTGCCTGCCCAGTTTGGTAAGTTGTTTGTGGAGCTAATTGGATGTTACTTTGGTGTGGTCTGAGGCCAGACACTGGGTATCTGTTCTGGGGTTTCTTGGGAAGGGCTTCAGTGCAGTTAGAAGTCTGCCATTGTGTGTGTCCAACCTAAGGTCACCTGTTAGGAGCTACGAAGTGATGTGTGATTGGTAGCAGCCTATGCTGGAGTTGGAGGCAGCTGGAAGAGGCTATGCTGTGAACCAAAGTTGATTGCCACTAGTGTTGGGCTGCGACCTGTTTTAGCAAGTGATACAGGATACAGCAAGGCCAGAAGCTGTTTGCTTGGGGTTTGTAGAATTTTGAGAGATATTAAGAAAGTCCGAATCATGGGCTTATGCTGGCAGCTTGTGAGGGACAGCTGCTGAAAAAGGACCAAGCTGGTGCCAATATTGGGTGAGGCAGGGTCTCAGGGAATCATCAGGGGTGAGAGGTATGAAGCAAGTTGATGGAGATGCAGATGTGGTACTGCTGGTATGGGAAGAAGGGCTCAGCAAAGGAACAATAGCATTTGCTATCAGTTCTGTCTGGGAGAGAGCTACCTTTCAGTCCTCATCCTGAAGTCAGACAATTCAGTTCCTCCTCGAATGTTCCTGGCATTTTTTTTTCTAAATTATAAGAGAAAGTTTATTGAGAAAGTTACAGAGGTAGTAGAATTGAGCCAGCTGGGCTGTGTAAGCTTCAGGAAACAAGTTGCAGAAGTAGAAGGGCCCTTGGAGCTTAGGAAAGAGAAAAGCAAAAGTAACACGCCTGGGGTGTAGCAGAAGAGGGTGAAGGGAAAGGTATGGGTATGCTCCCAAGAGAGAAAGTGTGCTATCCCTTCAATGGAGTTTATAAGGCGATTGTTAATGAGTACATCTGTGTTCAGGCCCTTTGAGAGAATGCCTGAATCTACAGCAGCACTCTGTCTCACCCAAACTGAGTTTCTGATGATTTTCACAGCCAGCTGTTGTGAGGACTCCTCTTACTAGCACTGGTGCTAGGGAGCCTGGTAGGCTGGGACCCATTATTCCTTGGTGGAGACCTCTGCAGCTGAGATATCCCTTCCAATTCTTAACTGTCACAGGTGGGTCTGGGACCAACCCCACCTTTGGAGATTTGTAACACCACCTCTCCTACCAAGTCTCACCCAGCTTCTTCTTTATATCTTTAGTTATGGGAGATCTGTTCAGCTAGACTTCAGGTGGTTCTCAAAGATGGTTGTTCTATTTAGTTGTGATTCAGATGTGGTCATGGGAGGAGGTAGTACAGCATTTACTTACTCTGCCATTTTGACTGAAAGTGATATTGAATATCTTTTTGATAATTCTCTAATTAAATGCAAAAATAATTAAATAAACGGAGGCATAGCTACTTGGTATGATGCAAAAATTAATGAGATTGTTTATAATGTCATGCTGAATTTTAAAAAGAATGATACAAAGTGGTACATACAAGACATAAAATAAATATCCAGGCATACCTTGTTTTTTTGTGCTTTGCTTTATTGCCTTTCACACTGTCAGTTGTAGGCAGTCACTTAACATTCATTGATATCTGCAAAAATCTTAGGGATAAGTACTATTATTCCCATTTATACTGTCAACCAAAGAAGAGATTCTGGCTGTAATAAAGAACAAAAAGCATTTATATGAGCAAAGGATTGCAATCCAACAGATGCAGATTCAGTTAGCAACCCAAACTGTGCTCTGGAGAGAACAAAGAAAGGCACAGTTTATAAAGATAAAAACCACAAAGTGTAATTCTTTCATGCAAATGAAGAATTGCTGGCTAGGTTAACAGGGATTGGTTAATTCCAATATGCAAACAAGGGGGGGGTTGGAAACTACGAGGAGGAGGTCAAGTTCACAGGTGTCCATACAGCAGTTGTTTCAGGATGTTTACAGCAAGTTTGATGGGGGAACTCAAGAGTTGCAAACTTTTAGTTTTAGGTAATAGTTAATAAGTCTAGTAGTTAAAGCATGTAGCAAGCTATTGTTTCAAAAACTGAAGGTATGGCCCACCCTGACTCTAGGAGTCCACAAGCAATTCAACCTTTGTGCTCCAGAAGAGACCATAAGCAATCAAGGTGGTACCTGAGCCATTTTGTTCCAGGAAGAGACATCCCTCCGCCCAGAACACAGATAAAGAAAATCACCCAGAACCTAGGACACAGGATCCAGGTAAAGAATCACAGGTCAATGGATGAAAGGATGTTAAGGAAATTGCTGGACTTCAGCTTTTACTTGATTAACCTCTTCCTGAATTCCAAATTCCTTACCTATACCTTTTTTCCTCATAAAAAAGGCTGGCTTGAAAGGAAATGTAAGATGGTCTCTTAGAGTCTATAACCTGCCATCTTCTCAGATCTCTGGCCATCTGAATAAAGTGCTCCTAAAGATTCAATTCTGTTTCTATTTATTGGGTCTGGTGGTGACAGGTAGCTCAAACGCTGACTTTTCCAGGTTCAAGTTTAGCAGCAAGTGTAGTAACTTAATAGCATATCAGAACTGAATCACAAGATCTGCAGAGGCCCTACTTCCCTAATAGCCACTTCACTCTTATTTTAAGTATTCCCTTACCAACGCTTATTCCAGTTTTTTTCCCATTATCAATACCAGGGAAACTGAGGCTGAAAGAGGCCAGGTGATTCAATAGAGATCATGCAAATGTACTTGTAGGCCTAATGCTAGTCAGTTAAGGTAAGGGTCAGTCAGGCTGTTTTCACAACACCCAGACGTCCTTTGCCATGTAGAATCTTTTGTTTGCTTCCTTTATCTTTGCAATAATGTCAAACTTCAGAAACAAAATCCCTCCCACCAGATACATTTCTGTCTTGAAAAGCTTTTAAAAGAAAGCTGAACTCTACAATGAAGGTGTGTGCTCCAACCTGGGTAGTAGGTAAACAGATGTACATTATATCTGCATACCTATTTGTGTGTACACAAATATCTTACAAAAATTTTAGTAAGTATTATGAACTGAAAACAAAGCCCCAGAAAGACACAGGTGGTGCTTAGGTGGCCAGATGCCTCAAGCTTTTTCAACCTCCTGGATGAACAGATGGAACCAGCAATAAAGAAGACCCCAGTCTCACTAAGCAAGATAATATTTAAGGCAATGTTTTAAAAATTCAAATCAGTTCTGGCTGGTATAGCTCAGTGGATTGAGCACAGGCTGCAAACCAAAGGGCTGCCAGTTTGATTTCCAGTCAGGGCACATGCCTGGGTTGTGGGCCAGGTCCCCATTGGGGGCCGCAGTGACAGGCTGATGTTTTTCTCCCTCTCTTCCCCCCTCCCTTCCCCTCTCTCTAAAAAAAAATAAGATGTTTTTAAAATAAAAATAAAAATTCAAATCAGCAAAGTAGAACCTAAGGGCTGGTGGTTGCTCCTACAAAGTTTTGTCTAAGTTCCAGCAAGCCCTTGCTTACACACAGACACACTCACACTCCATCATACGGAATAACAAGTGGCCTTATGGGTGTCCATCTCTGGTAGCCACTACCCCTACTCCCTCAAAAAATAAAAAGATTTGCTCCAAAGGAGCTAATAGAGGAAAGGGATATCATCTCGCAGAAGCCTGCTGAGGGGTCGAGGGGCGCTCTGAGACCACGGAGAGCAGGTGCAAAAGATGTCTGCAGTGGCCCCCTCTCCCCTTAGCAGCTCCTGGCCTGACCGCCGCTCTCTACGCACTGCCATGCCAACTGGCTAAGGGTGTTCTGCGGCTTTAAATCCCCGAAGTTCTGCCCCGCCGCAGGCAGTTGCCCAGGGAGACGGTCACACAACGGGGCACGAGCCCCAGGCCTGGACCCATCGCTGCTGCCACTGCCCCTGTGCAAGGCTACCTGCGATCCCGCTTCCGGTCCGCAATGGCCAGCTGGCACTCGCATCGTAGATTCAGGAAGCCAGAGAAGGAGGAGGGCCAGGAGGAGGAAGAAGAAGAGGTGGAGATAGGAGAGGAGAAGGAGGTGGAGAAGGTAGACGCAGAGGAGGAGGAGGCGGAGGAGGCGGCAAAGTGGGTGGAGGACCATAGGACGTTGGACAATGAGTACTTCTGGAAAATTATGGACATCTATGGCAGCAATAATGACGACGACCTGAACATCTTTCGCCCCCGCTTATCCAGCATCCCAAGCCCCAGCCTGAGCCCAACGCCTACGTCCAGCGAGCCTGAGACGACGACGTCCAGCGAGCTTGAGAGGAGGACGTCCAGTGAGCTTGGGACGACAACGCTCAGCCCGACGTCTAGCACCCGCAGCAGGAGCTTATCCTCCAGCGTCTCCTCCCAGAAAAGTACCGCCCCTGCGCGCCCTTTCCTGGAAGGCTTCCCTGACCCTAGGGGGCGGCAGACCCAAAGATTCCAGGGCCTTCCTGCACCTGGGTGTCCTTAGGAAATACAGGCACCACTGCACACACTCCAGTCTACCTCAGTCCCTTCTGTCAAAGGCACTGAAATCTTGGCTGAGCGGAACTTACACAACATAGGTATAGGTGAACGCTTTGTAAAACTGGCAATTTAGGCAGAGCCTTAGGTAGTGCTACTTCTGTGCGCATACACAGTGATAGCATCATCTCTCACTCCTGATTTCTCCCTCTCTCTCACACGCACACAAGCACGTCCCACTCTTGCAGAAGGAGTAGTGCCTTAAGGGCGCTGTATTACTAAAAAACAGTCCTGCAAAAAGAAAGAAAGAAACAAACAAACAAACAAAAAACCAACTTACCTTTGTGTTTAACTTCATGTACTGAAACCACTCCAGTCACTTCCTTTAGAAACATTTTGGTCGAGATGATTTGTTGTTGGGGAAGGATGAGGGGACAGGGCTATCCTGTGCATTATAGGATGTTTAGCAGCGTCCCTGGCCTCCAGCCCTAGCTACGCCATTAGCCCTTTCCCCATTGTGTGACAATCAAAAATGTCTTCGGATGTTATCAAGTACTTCCTGGAGGGCAAAATTGTCTTTCTGACCCTCACCAGAGGGGAGAGAGGAGGGAATTTCAGGGGAAAAGGGGAAGGGTTCAGAGCAACAAGTATGAAAGGCACATGGACTAAAACTAAGGGGGGTGGATATGGGTGGGAGGTGGGGAGGGTTGGGGCAATGGCTGGGATGGGAGTAAAAGACAGATAACTGTACAAGAACAACAATTAAAATAAAAAAATAAAAATTTACGGAAAAAAATTGTCTTTCTGAGAACTACTGATACAGAGGGAATGGCTAAAATTTTTAATGTTTCATTCAACAGGTTTTCCTAAGATATTTCAGACATTTAGGAGAGACACGTCTGAAACAAGTTTCGATAGGTAAGAGAATGTTTTCAGTTTTCACATTATTTGTTAAGTTGATTACATTTAATTTTTTTAGTAAACATGTCAAAAAGTGGAGTAAAATCATCCAAGGCATTTATAAACTAATTTATTCAAAAAAATTTTTTTAAATCTATACTTTTAGACACTTTAGAGGAGATAGAGACAAGGTCCCTGCCCACCTCCAACTTATCACCTACCTGTAGAGATGATATATGCACTTCTTAATATCTTGAAATAGTAAGTGTATGCCATGTGTACATACTATGAACATTCAAGACATAAGTCTCTATTGGCTAAATTCAAGAGTGATGAGGGACACTTGTGGAGGGGAGTGAAAATTACAATCTGGTTCTTTTTCTTGTTATTGCTATTAGCTTTCAAGTACTTTATAAGAAGAAGAAACCAGAGAAACACCTTTTAGAATATCTTTATAAATCTTCCCCTGAAATCTCACACCAAATCTGAGTCTACAATCTTGAATTACTGTTCACCTAAATTTTGCTTTTACGAGCAACTGTTAAATTTTTACGAACAAAAAAATTGTTCTCTTTCACTTAAATGTTTCTATTTATCATCTTACTTCCACATTTTAATAAAAGATAGTATATGTACATGGTTAAGATATTAAAATATACAATGGTACAAAATGTAAAATCTTCACACCTATTCTCAGCCCCCCACTCTCCCTCATCAGCACCAACAAATTGTTAATGGTTTATTTCCAGTATAATTTTAAGTAGCATATTTTTATTTCTTGATTTATTTCATAACTACTCACTTCCCACCATGAAAGATCACAAATGTAACTTATAGTACTTCCCTCCTGTCTTATTTTTTGGTAGTTACATTATTTTTAGTTTTTCTAATCTTTAAGGCTTTAAAGTATTTAAACCTCTACTTTCTTGATTTGTCAATTTTAGTGACTATTATGAGAAATTAACATATTAATGTACATCTACTTCTTTCCATCTCTTCTCTTACCATTTCCTCCCCAGTTAACATGTTATATAGCAAACTATATTAGAACTTATATATTTATATAAAGTCATATTGCTTTGCCAACTTTATTATGTTTGCATTATATTTTGTAATTATAATTAACACAGTGCTTTGGGTACAGGTTGACTTTAAGAATTGAAAATCAATAAATACTCATAATTTCATGCTAAGATCCAATAATGTGACTGGATTTATGTACCAGAAAATGAAACCTTATGTTCATAAATTCTGGCTCCTAAAAGATGAACTTTTCAAGTCTTAGCTATTTTTAGTTGTCTTCAGTTTTTCATAGTTGAGCTGAATGGCCACACTTGTGATTCTGATATTGCTGCTGCTCTTCTTCTTCTTCTTCTTCCTCTTCCTCTTCCTCTTCCTCTTCCTCTTCTTCGCTGGAGAAACTCCTCAGGTAATTATTTCATGCAGATCTTATGGGAAGTCAAATTTCTGAGTCCTTGCCTGTGTTGAAATTTCTTCATTGTGCCTCACCCTTTATTAATCAGATAACATGGCAAAAACCGACAGTTTAAACCAATTTCCCTCAGCCCTCTAAAAACACTGATTGCTTCATTGCATTCCAGTATCCAGTATTGCTGATCAGTGATTTTCAAACCCTTCTGGTATTTGCTTATTTCCTCCCCTTCACTGCCTCTGTTCTTTCTTTCACAACTCCTACAGAATGGCTTTTGGGCTTCAAGATTTTAGGTGTTTACATGCTACTACTATGCAGCCCTTGTACAGAATTTATTTCAGGATACATATTTGTAATTTTCAAGAATAAGTTCTTGTTCTCTGTTTGTGTTCAAATAGTTGTGTGGGTTTTTAAAAATGTCTTTAAGGGTACTCTTATAATATACTAAAATTCTTTGGGAGGTTTTTGTATTTTTTTCTGTCAGGCTCAGTTGTTCTGTTTGTTTATCTTTGTCTTTCCTCTTCCATGCCTCTGATTGTCCTTAAGTGACTGGTAATCCTTGGTTATCCATTTACATGTATCAATTAATAACTGTTAGGTAGCTAAAATGGAGTTCTGCCACTGAGTAGTTATGTTTTAACAGGACATGCAGAAGGAAGTTTGACTGTGAGTCCTATGTAGGTGGGTGGCTTGTGTCAGAGCCAGCTTCCTGTGAAGTGTCAGCAGGGAGCAGGCAAGATGGGCAACCCCACTATTACTAGAGTTATAATAAGGACACTTTACTGTGTGGTTAGAGTTCTTCATGGGTAGAATGTGCCTGTCCCTTCGCCCAGGCCTGTTGAGCAGGTCCTAAGTAACCTCATACTGTGCTCTGCTTCTCTTCCAGGCCTAAAACCCCCTCAGGCAGGCTGCTCATTAATTTTTAGAAAGCAGTTCTTTGGGCTTCATCTGGAAATTTAAGTAACTTCTGCCAAATGATCTGTTTAAGGGCAGAGAAGGAGTCTGCCTGGCCAGCTCTTCCAAGGTCACTCCTTGAACTTTAGTGACAGGTCCTATTCCCTCTCTCTGCTTTTGGCAGAGTCTGAGCTCGGAGCTTCTTGGGAATTCCTTCAGAAGTACTTACCTCTTTTGTCTTGAGCTGTGGTTCTCTGCTCTGGTTTTCCATCAACCTGAGTCTACCTATTTGCTTTCTTACAGGGACTTCTTCAATATTACTTGTCTACTGATGACATCTTTCTTGTTTTCCAAGGCTATTTTTTTCTTGGCTTTTAAGTATTTGTCATCTCAGAAAGGGGGGTGGGGCACAAAATTGATGTGCATGCAGGTGCTGTTTTGACCTGGACTTCCTACGTGGGAAGCTCTCTTCCCCAGATCAAATCTTAATTCCCTCTCATAAATCTTCCTTAGAAAATGCTTCTTCAATATTTCAAAGCATTCTCTGGTGAATTTGATGCGATTGTATTTTTAAGGCAATCTGTGCTAAAAAGCCATAAAAATGTCTCCAATATTGGCTCAACTTCTATCTTTAATGGCCCTACTACTATTCAGGTTGAAAATGGGAAAAGTTTTAGGAGCAGATAAATGTGGAATACCACAAGTTTGGGAGCCAGACAGGTCTGGACCCCCATCTGCCCCTGCTGCACGTCATTTCTGAGAGGTTAGAGCCTCAGTTTCCTGGCCTGTAGAAAGGTATACTAATACCTGCTTTGATTGGTTTTTGCAAAGATAGATGAAATAGTATGAGAAAGTAACTACTATGTATGTAGTTGTTGTAAGTTCTTGGAAAATGTCAATTTTGTTATTACCTTTGGTAGTCTTCCATCTTGACGCAGGATTTCAAAAACAATCTTTGGTGTTGGTTTAAGGCAGGCAAAGAGACCTAGATGAAGAATGTATTGATTTTGTTAACTGTGGTGTTGGAAAAAACTCCAAGTATTAAATGTTGTCAAGGGCTTGCTCTTCAGTGTGCCTGTACTGTTGGTCCCTAGAACTTGTTTTCACAAGAGATTAGATAAATGGAGCTGCAGACACTTGCACAGGCAGCTTCGGCAAAGGAGTCCTTCACCTATGACAGAACACAGTCATTTCAGAATTAAAACAAAACCCCCCACTGGTGGACTGTGCCAAGGGACAACCATCAAAAAAAGGAAGGTGGAGACCTAAGAGAACAGAGAAATATGAAAGAGGGACAATCCTAACATTGACTAAGTTTTTTGGAAATTTTGTTTGATAATTTTGGAAGATGCCCCAAATTATTACAGAAAATGAAATTCAGAGAGGCAAAGGAACTTGAAAAACAATAATTATTGTTTTATTGACTTGATGCCAGTAACAGTGATTTTAACAGTAAAAGTCAATAAATTCCTGCTTACTTATCCTGTCAATGATAACTCAAGTAACTGATTAAACTACTTGTAGAAAGCAGGTTATTTAATTACAATGTGTTTAACTTCAGCCTTTAAAAAGAGTTTGGATCATTTTTAAGCTATTTAAAATGAATAATATGTTCTCATTTAAATTCATTTAAATTTAAATTCAAGGAAATGTTTAAATGTACATACCGCCAGCAGCATGCACACACAGAGGGAGTGGTAGTAATTTAGTCCTTGAAGGAAATAATAAGGTATTGACAGCCCCCAGGATTTAGAAACGAGTACTTTCTGAAGAACAGATGTGATGCAAATACAGTGTGCCTGACTTTACTGACGAGACAAAAACGGAAGAAAATAGTTCAAAGAAAATAGAATTCAGGATCTTCTAGGTACATTTGTTATTTGATTGTTAAATGAACTATATTTAGAAGACCTGCTAACAACTGTGGAGGTATACTCAACAAAAATGTTTTGTCTAACTTTCAGGACAATCTCTCACAGTTCGTATCCAGGAGCCCCAATATCAGTTCAAACAGAAGAAAGTTGGCTTCAAGACTTGTTGAAGAAAAAGAAGTCTGGTGAGTAGTTTGATGTCTTAGCTTTTGCTGGGTGATGGGATGGCACATTGGAAAGAACACAATGTACGCAATCGGTAGATGCAGGTTTGAATCCCAGCCCCAATACTAACATTGTGATGATTGAGCAAGATACTTAACCTCGTTCAGTCTCAGTTTCTTCACATGTTGGCAGTAATAATACTGCTGTTCCAGGACTGGCACTTATTCTTTAATCCATGGTAGCATTTATGTTCACACCAAGAAATAATCTGCCATTATATCTTGGTATATATCTTTGCTTTTTATTATAGAAGTAACATATGCATACTGTTTTTTAAATGTCAAACCATTAAGAAATATATAATGTAAAAATTTAAATTTTAACTTATCCTAATATACTCCTCAGAAATAATCTTTGTGAATAGCCTTTTCTTTCAAGTTTTTTGTTTTGTGTTATATCACTTATTAATCAGGTGCCCATTGAGCATCTACCGTATGTCCAAACACCTATCATAGGCCAAACCCTGTTCCAGCAACACGGCAGTGAATAAAACAAGCAAAACCCCTGCCTCAATGATATTCTATTCAAATGTGGGAATTGGAAGTAATGGTGAGATACATAACACACAAAATAAATAAATATATACTCCATCAGGAAAGAGGAAAATCAAGCAAGTAAAGGGATGAAAAATGTTGGGCATGAGGGATGCACGCTTACACAGGGCACTCAGGGAAATCTTACTGAGAAGCTAAAATATCTGAGCAGACCTCAAGCAGGTGAGAGAGTGAGCGACGGCGATCTCGGGGGAACGTGCTGCCAGCCTAGGAAACAGGAAGCGCCTCCTTCTAGAACAAGGAAGTGTCCTGTGTGGCAGCAGTGGAGTAGGTAAGGAGAAGATCTTACAGGACAAGATCAAAGAGACAGTGAGGACCACATCTTTTCCGGTGGGAATGAGTGGGAAGTCACCGGAGGGTTGCACAAAGGAGTGACACAATCTCGCATAAAAATGGACCAAATATTTAAAAGAAAGATGTTAATTATCACCAAATTAATTTCTATAGCCCATGTAATTGTGATCAAATTTTTCATCGGATTTTGACAAGTTGATTCTTTGATCTTGTTTGGCAGTGTTAAAAGACAAATTGAGGCATTTTCAAATGTTTAAGAGTTTCTTTGAGCAAACATTCATTCGAACTGTGCAGCATCAGACCACAAGTGTGTAGGAGCATAGCACCCACAAGGGCTTTGGGAGAGGTTTTAATAGAGAAGACAAGGGAGCAAAGCAAGGAAATTATTCGATTGGCTACAGCTGCAGAGCAGCAGTTACATTATTTGGAGAAGCCTAGTTGGCTGTTTGTGACTGGCTGTAACCCTGAAGCATTTACAGGAGCTGACTCTGGCTTAGGTTTCAGTCTGCTTACGCAGGAGATACCAAGGCACTGGAGCTGCCTCCAACGACCTCCTTGCCTGATTGTTCTAACAGCAGCAAGCTAGAATGCCTGTCCATTTTTTAACAATGAATATTCTTTTGTAGTTTTTTATTCACAGAGGATTCACATGCAGCTCTTATTAGTTTATTCCTAGGTACTTTTTAGTCTTTTTTATTGATGTAACAATTGGGACCTTTTTTTTTTTCATTACATTTTCTAATTGGTAATGTCACTATATGGGAAAACTGTTGATTTCTATGCATTAATCTTGCATTTCTGACCCTCTTATTAATTCTAACAATTTGTCAGTTGAAAGTCTTAAATAATTATATTTCCTGTGAATAACACCTTTTTTTCCTTATTTAATATTTTTACTTAGCAGCCAGGAAAAATTGATAAGTATTCCCATATATACAGTTATTGTGACTTATGTAATCTGATTGTGAGATATTTTAGTGTTGTTTTGGTTTGGTTTGGTTTGGTTTGGTTTGGTTCTTTGAGCTCTTCTCAAGAGCAAATAATGCCTTAGTGAAAATCTTTGTGCATTAATTTTTTTATACAGCAGGTGTTTGAATAATGTCATTTTATTATAATGTTGAGGAGATGTAAGCACTTACTTCTTATGTACCAATTAACCAATGGTAAAATTAATTTTGTTAGAGGTCATTTCACTTAGAGTCGTAGAACCCGTTGATGACATTTGAGATCTTACTGTACCAGTACTTGCATTTCTGTTGGACAAAAGGCCTAAAACATATTTAAAATTTTTCCAGATACTCCACACAGAAAGTACATCTAAACCTCTCTCTTTCTCCTCCAGCAGCGCTTGTTGTCCCACGCTCTGCTGCAAAATGAGTCAGCCTTCTCCCTTTACCTCTGAGTGATTGCAGATTGTTCTGATTGGTTTATCATCATTCCAATCCTATATGCTTAAACTTCTAGGTTTACTCAAAGTTGCTGGTGTGTTGATAGCTGCCTTCCCCATTTCCAGTACTGCCCTGGAATCTGTGGAGGAAATAATCCTGGTGCTTCAGTTCACTGTGTTGAACTTGAACCCCACTCCCCACCCAGCACCTGCCTACCTGAAAAATCTTTTATAGAATAGCAGACATGAAGTAGATAGAATAGTACTTAAAAGAAGCAGAAAATAACAGGGTCTGCAAAACATGATTATAATCAAGTAAAAGATGCATCTGTGTAGTATTACAGTACTAAAAAGGAAGAGGAACATTTTTAAATGTGAGACATTGGAGTGGTGGCTTTTCTCTTTGTTTCTCGTTGCTGATAAAATTATATTTAGAAAAAGGCAGAAAAAATGAACATAAACACCATAAGGGTACTTATTTTTCTAAGAGACATGTTTTCTTTTATATTACACTTCTTTCCTACTTTGTCATGATTAATGGTAAATGTATACTCTTTTTACAGAAATGAAAACACCCTCTACAATGAAGGAAACTAAACCTAAAAAGAAAGCTAAGTTAATAAGAAGTGAGTGGATGTTTGGAGTTATCCGCTCTGCTGGCAAAGGCAAACTGCTACTAAGGAAACCAGCCTTAACCTGAATGGAGCCCACGTCCTTTAGAAAATTCCTCCCTTGCCCTCACCACTGTGGCTCAGTTGGTCATGACCTGAGAAGCCAAAGGTTGCTGGCTTGATTCCTGGTCAGGGCACAGGGCTGGGTTTCAAGTTCCATCCCCAGTCGGGGCTCATGTGAGAGGCAATCAATTAATGTTTCTTCCTCATATCAATGTTTCTCTCCCTCTTTTTCTCCCTCCATTCCCCTCTCTCTAAAAATAAATTTAAAAAATCTTAAAAAAAAAAAAGAAAGAAAATCTCTCCCCTAAGAATATATGCAAGAAGATGGCGAAAAGCTAGAGGCTCAGGGTGTGTGATGGGCTGGGATCTCCAAACTAGAGAAAATGGGATACTCTGCACAAAGGCCTTAAACTTTTCTTCTAAATCTATCCTTTCTTCTTCAGAAAAATGGGCATTTAGTCCAGAAGAGCCAGAACTAAATATTTTATGTGAGCTGGAGGTAAGAAATGTTTATCAGTCCAACTAGTAAACCGTGCTTGTGGTAAAGATCGCGTAGTCAACTTTCAATTTTCTCTTTCTGTCTCCCTCTCTAAAATTTAGTTTAAGGAAGACTTCGTAACACTGTTTGAGCCTTGTCTAAGAACATTACCTAGCATTGGGCCACCACCCTTTCTGGCATTCAAACGAGAGAGTTTCAACTTTGGCACTGACTTCAAGGTGATTCTCTTTTTTTTTCTTTACTGTAATAAATGATGTGAAAAGTCACATGATGATTTGCACAAAAGACAGTGAACATACGTAAAAAATAGGCAAAACTCATTTACTTGAAATAGCACTTAGGATGGCTTGAAACAGCTCTTAGGATGGCTGTATTAGTTTCCTAGGGTTACTGTAATGAAGTACCACAAACTAGGTGGCTTAAAATGATAAAAACGTATTGTGTTACAGTTCTGAAGGTCAAAATGAAGGAATCAGCAAGTCCAGCCTGTAGGAAAGAATCCTCTCTTGACTCCTCCTAGCTTCTGGTTGTGGTTGTCAATCCTTATTCCTTGGCTTGTAGCTGCATCACTCCAGTCTCTGTCAAAGTTGTCCTGGTGTTCTGTGTGTGTCTGTGTCCAAATGTCTCTCTTCTCTAAGCATACCAGTCATATTGGATTAGAGCACACCCTAAGGACCTCATCTAAACTTGATTACATCTGCAAAGACCCCATTTCTAAATAAGGCCACATTCACAGGTATCAGCAGTTAGGACTTCAATATGTCTTTTGGTAGGACACAATTCAGCCTAAAACCATGGCCATAAAACCTGGAAACATAGGTAAAATATAGGTTTGCCATATTTGATCATGTTAAGTGACCAATTAATGCCTGTGCTTGATGGGCAACGAAAAGGTCACCTTAGTAATTCCAACAGGATGGCACACTATTCTGCTTCATCAGGTGAGGTACTGACTGGTGGAATGATTACTTCCAAACTTGGGTATTATGGCCATATGGAGAGAACTGCGCAGCCCCAAGCCCCCTTTGATTTCCTTTTTCACTGAAAACAAGAGACAGTCATGTGAGATGGCACATTGTGGAGGCACGTGCAGGAGTTCAGGGCAATGCTGTGCAGATGCCCTAGTGTGGTACTCATTGCCGTTTTGTGCAGCACATCAAACTGTGTAGTTCAATGAGGGGCAACACGTTAAATATATCATGTCATTTTGTGTCAGTCAACACAGACTGTGTTTATTTAGCCCAGATCTCTCAACGGTTTAGTCATCCCATTGACTCTTTGAGTTCAAATTTTTTATTCAGACATACCACCTTCCTTCTTCTGAACCACAAAGGCTTGTATCCAGGGAAGTTTCTTCCCTGACACCCAGAGATGGGCCTGAACTTGAGGAAGGCCATGTGCCCTTTCTTCCAGGGACCTGTCCCTGCACTAGCACCTGGGAAGGCTGGCTTCTCCTGCTCTTTGAACACACCTACCAGGTCCTCTGTGATGGGGCTTTAACACTAGTTAGTTGAGGGGCAGCAACAGCTGGCTTGCCTGCCTTTCTCCGCAGCCATACCCTCTTCAAGTGCAGATTACAATGCAACTCATGGTCTTTTGAAGCATCTCCACCTTGCTTGACCCCAGGTAAAGGGGTAGAGGGACCTTGAGCTGAGGAGCCCACTACCCAGATCGTTGTAAGGAACAGGTTGTAGATGGCCTGGCTTTGTCAGTGGTCCTTTGCATTGCCCCTCATCTGGTGGCCGTCCTAGGTTTTACACCATCATCTTTCTATTACAAGGCTTCACCTTGCCACCCTCTAAGTCTTCTGCTTTCGGCTATATTATTTTGTAGTTTCAGTGGACTAAAGGGATTGGACAGAATTCTCGGGTAGTAAATCCCTGATGGCACAGGTACCTCAGTTGCACTTTGGACCCATGATGGCCACCTTGCCAGTCCCAGAGAATGGTTTCTATGGCAACTGAAGATGCCCTGGTGGCGTTCATGACCTGTAAGTCAGGATCTCAGTCTTTTCCTGCAGGCCTGTGCTGAGGCTTACCTCCTCACCATCATGCTCTCAGATTGCCAACACGGCATGGCCCCTCAACCCCTCACTGAGTCACCTGAACTTCTAACTCCAGGTCTCCCTTTTGCTTCCCCCGGTCTGCCTGTTCTCCTCCTCAATTACCTTCATTGCCCATACAGGAGAATTTAGAGCCTCAACCTGGGCTTCATCTTGAAAAAGAACTCTAATTTAGAAAGTTGATCATTTTAAATGGTGGTCTACATAGTAATGTGGAGACTTTTTTTAATATGACACTTCTTTTTTTAATATATTTTATTGATTATGCTATTACAGTTGTCCCATTTCCCTTCCTTTATCCCCTCCACACTGCACATCCCCTCCCATCCACATTCCCCACTTTAGTTCATGTCCATGGGTCATGAACATATAAGTTCTTTGGCTTCTACATTTCCCATACTATTCTTAACCTCCCCCTGTCTATTATCTACCTACCATCTATGCTACTTATTCTCTGTACCTTTCCCTCCCTCTCTCCTCCTCCCACTCCCCCACTGATAACCCTCCATGTGATCTCCATTTCTCTGATTCTGTTCCTGCACTAGCTGTTGGCTTAGTTTGTTTTTGTTTTTGTTTTAGGTGTGGATGTTAATAACTGTGAGTTTGTTGTCATTTTCCTGTTCATATTTTTAATCTTCTTTTTCTTAGATGAGTCCCTGTAACATTTCATATATTAAGGGCTTGGTGATGATGAACTCATTTAACTTGACCTTATCTGAGAAGCACTTTATCTGCCCTTCCATTCAAAATGAAAGCTTTGCTGGATAGAGTAATTTTGATTGTAGGTCCTTGCCTTTCATGACTTCAAATACTTCTTTCCAGCCCCTTCTTGCCTGCAAGGTCTCTTGAGAAATCAGCTGACAGTCTGATGGGAACTCCTTTGTAGGTAACTGTCTCCCTTTCTCTTGCTGCTTTTAAGATTCTCTCCTTATCTTTAATCTTGGGTAATGCAATTATGATGTGCCTTGGTGTGTTCCTCCTTGGGTCCACCTTCTTTGGGACTCTCTGAGTTTCCTGGACTTTCTGGAAGTCTTATTTCCTTCACCAGATTGGGGAAGTTCTCCTTCATTATTTGTTCAAATAAGTTTTCAATTTCTTGCTCTTCCTCTTCTCTTTCTGGTACCCCTATCATTCAGATATTGAAACATTTAAAGATGTCCTGGAGGTTCCTAAGCCTCTCTTCATTTTTTTGAATTCTTGTTTCTTCATTCTGATTTGGCTGAATGTTTCTTTCTTCCTTCTGGTTCACACTGTTGATTTGAGTCCCAGTTTCCTTCCCATCACTGTTGGTTCCCTGTACATTTTCCTTTATTTCATTTAGCATAGCCTCTATTTTTTCATTTAATTTGTGACTATGTTCAACCATTTCTGTGAGCATCCTGACTACCAGTGTTTTGAACTGTGCATCTGATAGGTTGGCTAACCTGACACTTCTTGAAAGATGGTATTCAAACTCCTTAGAACATTTTCCTAAAATCTGGCATGTGTTATCTTCTGTCTCTTGCATCTAGTTACACACTGTATATCCCCCTCCCCAACAAGGGACTCTGATGTCAACAATCATTTCTGCAATTGTTTCTTCTCACACCAAGAAGGCATCCAAAGGACCCACACAGCTCCCAATGGGCTCAGCTGTACTCTGGTGAACTCCACCAGACAGAGGCCCTCAAAACACCACCCCAGTGTCCTCAGTCCTCACCACTCTTAAACAGAAGTGATGTTCCATTCTGGAATATACAGATCTTGCTGGCTGGGTACCTTCTGGTTAGGATCTCAGCTTCCTGAAAGTTTACCACCAACTATTCCTGGAAGTCTCCAGGGTTTCTGACAGGAGTTCTCAAGGAGGTTTGCACATCCCCACCACTCCTGCTGTCCTACTGGACGTTCTCTGGCCCTGTCCAGAGCCCTCACTCTGACTGCTCTCAGAGGCTCTTATGGGCAGGTCTTCATTTTTTTTTTTCTCTCTCTCTGAAGGAAGAAGAGGAGGAAATATTACCCAAGTGTGAATTTTGTGGGAGTGATCTAAGAACATTTCTTTCCATTGTGGATATTTATGCTGACAACAGTAGCTCTGAACCAATAGAATATGTAAGTTCTAAAGCAGGCTTCTTGAGGAAATAGTGTTATTTTTAAATACCATTTTTAAATATATGTAGTATTTTCTCCTGCATCTTTTCCCTGTATTGCCATTCTTAAGTTTTGTGTTAGCTGTCTGGGAAACACAAATTATAACCACAATGAGATACCATTCCACACCCACTAAGACAACTATAATAAAAAAAAAGACAGATAATAGCAAGTTTTGACAAGGATGTGCAGAAACTGGAACCCTCATACACTGCTAAAGGGGAATATAAAATGGTGCAGCCATGTTGGAAAAAATGTCTGGTTGTTCCTCAAAAAGTTAAAGATATAATTACCATGTAACCCAGCAATTCCATTCCCAGAAAATTCCATTCCCAAGAAAATTGACAACATACATCTACACGAACACTTGTATACAAATATTCCCAGCAGCATGATTTAGAACAGCCAAAGGGTGAAAACAATCCAATGTCCTTCAACTGATGAATATGGTATATTCATAAAATCCAACATTATTCAGCCATGAGAATTGAAGTACTAATACATGCTACAACCAAGATGAAACTTGAAAACATTATGCTAAGAAAAAGAAGCCAGTCACAAAGTACCCTACATTGTATGATTCCATTTATATAAAGTGTACAGAACAGACAATCTATAGAGAGAGAAAACAGATTAGTGGTTGCCAGGGGCTGAGAGGAAAGGAGGGTAGGGAGTGACGGTTAATGGGTACAGTTTTCATGTTCTAAAACTGATTGTGGGGATGGTTACAAAACTCTGTATATACTAAAATCCATTGAATTACATACTTTAAATGTGTGAATTGTATGTTATGTGAATGATTTTGTTAATTTGTTATCAAAAAAGTTATCATAGATTGTAATTCAAACCCCATGAGACATTTTTGGTTTTTATCCCCTCTAATTATCTTCATTCTAGAATTAATGAGGTTTAACGACCTCTGTTTTTCAGCCCCCCTGTTGTAGTTATTTCCAAAATCTGATCGACTACATCTATGAAGAAAACCTAAAAATCCAAAGCTCTAAAGATGAATTAATCTCTATCAAACCTCATGCAGCCCACGGCACTGACATTGATAGAATCAAAGAAAAGGAAAAAGCCCTGAGGAGGTAACATTGAGCCTTTGATATTGAAGCTCAGATAGGTCCACTTAGAGAGCTTTTTGTAAAATGAACCTTGTTTTTTAAAATATACAATTTTGAAGATATAGTCTCAGCGAAGAAATCAAATTGGCTGAAGCAAACCTATTACCATTCCTGGCAAATGTTATGCAATTCAGAAGCTCCCAAAAACTCAGTGAACTCACTGATTTAAAGTAGAAATTTACCAACCCAATTCTGAGGATTCATTTCAGAATTCCTATATGGGAGAAATTTGCCCACCAAACAGAGTAGAGACCCATGTGCTGTGAGTAAATAACAGGAGTCATAAATAATAACAAATAAAAATCACAAGGGATGACACTTAAACAGTTAAAATGTGTAGTATATTGTTTTAAGCTTGAAACACATTTCATATTTATGCACCTTTTTTTATTTTGTAGAAAACAGGAGCAAAAAATGGCCACACATTTCCAAGTAAAAACAAATGAGCACACTGGTTTCTTTGAAGAAGGTGAGTTCACCAATGCTCATGTTATAGATCAATTGTACATCAGAAAGCGCACTTGTTCGGCCAAGAGCTAAAACTGGCGTATTAAAAAAACAAACCCACCATTTAAAGTTCTCATTACAGTCAGTGCATTAGTCAAAATGGCTCAGAAAATCTGGTGTTCCATCGGCTTTTGAAATTTTCAGTCTTCATCTCGTTATCGATTAAATCAGCAACCTCTATAGAGCACTTTACAGATAACTGCAAAGAGCTTTTGAGTTCATTGTCTCTTGTTTTATTCAGCATACATCCCATTTTATTTTCATGTTGGGGCCTGGAAACTCTGTCCAAGTTAATTAGATTACTTTCTTCATACACAGGTGCTGGCCAGTTCAGTTATAGTGCCGGTGCAATTGAAGAAGCACTGACTTTAGAATCAGAAGTTCTTCCTCCCTCTATCCCCCACCCCACACCCAGGGCAGTGTTTTGTTTTGTTTTTTTAATTTCACTTCCTTTTTAAAAAATTCTTGCTTATTCTTTTACAGATGTCCCAGTTTCTCTCCCTTTGCCCTCCTTGGTCCAGCCCCCTCCACCCCCACCCCCACAGTCGATCCTCACACCGTTGTCCATGTCCATGGGTCATTCCTACGTGTTCTTTGACTAATCCCTTCCCCTTCTTTCCACTATTCCCTGTCCCCACCACCCTTTCCTCTAGCTTCTGTCAGCCTCTTCCATGTTTCCATGTCTCTGGTTCTGTTTTGCTCATTAGTTTATTTTGTCCATTAGGCTCTTCTTATAAGTGAGATCATATGGTATTTGTCTTTCACCAAATGGCTTATTTCACTTAGCATCATAGGCTCCAGTTCCAGAAGTTCTAAATTTATAGCCTTGCTTTTCTACTTATAGGCTATCTGCTTTGGGTAAATTACTAAATCTTTTGAGCATCAGTTCCTCCTCTACAACTCAGTGCTATTGAAAAGATATTTAGAGGGGGGGCGACAAAAGGGAATAACTTGGGACAACTATAATAGGATAAACGATGAAAAAATAAAGAAGGAAAAAAGATACTTAGAGAAGATACATTTTTGGTTTTGATTTTTAAACTAAATCTCTAGTATAAAGTTCCTTGATATTCAACTGTTTCCTACTAAATCTAATGCCAGAAAATTGCACTTAATTAAAATTATCATTTTTTTCCTTCTTTTAATAAAGGAATGGTCTCATTAATTTTTTAACAAAAGGTCTTCACTTTAATTTGATAAAGGCCCTTATTTTTATTCTATTAATAAAGTCTGATAAATCAATGCATTTGTAATAGAGTTTAAAATTTCATTTTAGAATAGAGGTTTTGGAAAATTTAAAACATGTATATACTTTCATGTGATTCTTTTCCCATTAGATTCAAAACACCTCAAAACAATATCTTATCAACTTTCTGTGGACATTCCAAAAAAAGAGGTAGTTGAAGACAGACTATTTGATTTTGAACTAGATAAAAGAAACATATCCATTGCTTGTTGTGATTCTAGGAAAGCATGTGGAAAGGTAATTAGCTTATAATTTGTTTTACTTGCTACTCTTAAGAAATTATCTTACCTATAGTTATGAAAGCTGTCATGATGAATATGGCAGCCTGTGTACATGGCACATTGAACTATTTGTCAAGAAGAATCGGTATAGACTTGGTCTTTTAACTTCTACCAGACTTTACAACAATATTTTACATATGTTTTATGGGGGACTAGTTCAATTAAAACCTTTTTACTTTAAAATGTGATAATAATACATTAAGGAACATTTGGAATCCTTTGAAAACTAAAAAGAAAGGGAAAAAATCCCCAAAAATCATTATTAACATTTCAATATTTTCTAGACCTGCACTAGCCAATATAGTATCGACTATTATATATGGCTAAATTTAAAATAATTTAAAATTAATAAAAATAAATTTAAAATTAAATAAAATTTAAAATGTAACTTTTAGTCACACTAGCCACCTGTCAAGTGTTTAATATGTACATGTAACTAATGCCACCCCATGTTGCAAGTCAGATATAGAACATTTTATGGTCACCAAAAGTTCTGTTAGACAACACCATCCTGGGCTTCCTTATTCATAGGTTTTTGTTAACATACTTGTAATTACTATTACATATGTAATTTTTCTCTTTTTAAACAGTTATAAAAATATTTCCATGATATTGTGTTAATTATATTAACATTAATATCTATGTGCTTTTTCATGTAGTTTATCTAACCATTCCCTTATTATTGGACATACATGTTGTTAACATTTTTTTTTTTGCTATACTAAATAACATTGCTTTGAATATCTTTGTGTATAGATTTATTTTTTTATATAAGTATAGATCCTCAGAATAGATTCTTAGAAATTAAATTACTGAGACCAGGTTTGTTTCTCTTGGGTGACAAGAATTTAAGTGATGGCAGTGTACTGACAAAATCAAATTCAAACACTGTCTGGAGGAAGATTACTCATCAAACCTGGAAATTACTCCTCTAAATTATCCTTTAAATTTAATTACCAGCACACGTGTAAAGAATCAAGGACACAAGGAAACTCAGTACCACAATAAAAAAATCCAGAGAAATAATATCCAAAAAGAAAAGACCTCCAAAGACTTTGGAAATTGAAGTAATCTGTTTGCTTATTTATTTATTTTCATTTATAGTTGACATACATTATTATATTAGTTTCAGGTATATACTCCAGTGACTATATATTGCATAATTTACTAAGTGATCATCCCAATAAATCTCACACTCATCTGACACCATACATAGTTATTTGAATATTATTGACTATATTCCCTATGCTGTACTTTATATCCCCATGACTATTCTGTAACAACCAATTTGTACTTCCTAATCCCTTCACCTTTTTCATCCATCACCCAACCCCCACTCCCAACTGGCATCTGTCAAAATGTTTTCTGAGTCTATGAGCCTCTTTTTATTCTGTTCATTTATTTTGTTCATTTATTTAGTTATTTAGATCATTGTTGGTAGATATGTATTTATTGCCATTTTATTCTTCATATTTTTTTTTATTCTTCTTCTTAAAGAAGACCCTTTGTTACTTCAAATAGTACTGGTTTGATAGGGATGAACTCCTTTAGATTTTTCTAGCCTGGAAAACTCTTTGTCTTTCCTTTGATTCTAAATAATAGCTTTGCTGGGTAGAGTAATCTTGGTTGTAGGTCCTTGCTTTTCATCACTTTGAATAGTTCTTGTCAATCCCTCTGGCCTGCAAAGTTTCTGTTGAGAAATCAGCAGTCCTATGGGAGCTCCCTTGTAAGTAATTAAGCTGCTTTTCTCTTACTGCTTTTAAGATTCGCTTTTTGTCGTTAACCTTTGGCATTTTAATTATGATGTGTCTTGGTGTGGACCTCTTGTGTTCATCTAGTTTGGAACTCTCTGCATTTCCTGAATCTGTATGTTAATTTCCTTCACTAAGTTAGGGAAATTTTCTGTCATTTTTTCAAATAGGTTTTCAATTTCTTGCTCTCTCTCTTCTCCATCTGGCATTCCATGATGCAAATGTTGGTACACTTGAAGTTGTCCTAGAAGCTCCTTACCTTATCCTCACTTTCTTGGATTCTTATTTTTTCTTGCTGCTCTGATTGAGTGGGTTTTTTTGCATCCTTATATTCCCAAATGCTGGTTTTATTCTTGGCTTCATCTACTCCACTGTTGATTTCGTGGAAATTATTCATTTCAGTGAATATATCCTTCATTTATGACTGGTCCATTTTATGCTGTTGAAGTTCTAATTTTTATAAAGTTTCTTGAACTCTGCATCTAGTAGGTTGCTTGTCTCCATTCTGTTTAGTTCTTTTTCTGGAGTTTTGTTCTTTTCTTTCACTAGGGCCATGTTTCTTTGTCTTCTCATCTTGGCATCACTCCTATGTTTGTTTCTGTATGTTAGGTAGAGCTGCCTGCTACATCTCTCAAGCTTGGTAGCATGGCCTAATATAGTAGGTGTTCTGTAGGGTCCAGTAGTACAGCCTCCCTGATCACCCAAGCTGAGCATTTAAGGTGTGCCCACCATGTTGCTGTGTATACCTTTCTCTTGTAGTTGAGCCTTCATTGCTGCTGGCACACCAATGGAAGGGATCTACCTTCAGGCCAATCAACTGCAAAACCGGCTGAGAGCAATGACCACCAATCTCTGACCATGGCAGAGGATCAGCTGTGCAGGGGCCCACCTACAGAGCTTGTCTTACTTCAGCAGGGTTCTGGTGCCCACTGAGTCTGCCCCTTGAATGTGTTGCTTGTAGAGGTGGTTGGGTGGTGATGCTTCAACATGATCTGAAGCTGCCCACTGAGTGTGCTGGCTCTGGGGCCTCCCAGGAGGTATAGGCCAAGGTCAGCCACCACCGGTACTCTGCCAGGGGCCTCCTGACATGAGCTACAAAGCAATCTTCAGATGGCTGCTACTTGTGCTGAGTTGGATGTGCCCAGGTGAGGCTAAGTTGTGAACCAAGGCCAGTTGCTGCTAGTGCCAGGCCCAGGGCCACTTGGTGGGAGGTACAGGGCATACTGAGGCCAGATGCAGCTTATCTGGGAGATTTTAGGAAACTATGAAACATGAACCAAGTCAGGTCATTCATATGAAAAAGCCACTGGAAACAGCTTGGGTGGGCTGGAAGTTGAGTGGCACAGGGTTAACTATTTTTGTAAAAAGAAATAATTGGCTTCAATTATTATATTTGGAAGGAACAGAAAACTATAAAGTGACATACAGGTTTGAAAAGAAAATATAAACTTATAGAAATGAAAATGACAACAACTGAAATAAAAAAATGTGAAAGATAAGAGTTAAACACAGGTTAGAGCCAATTAAAGATAAAACTAATGACTTCAGAAAAGGGTTAAAAAATTATTAAAATTCACCAGGGGGACAAAAAAAGGTAAGGAAAACTGAAGAGAGTGTATGATTTGAAAATAAAATGAGGGATCTGAAATGTACTTATTCAAAATCTTAGGAGAGAAGAAAGATAATCAGGCAGAGGTAGTATTTGAAGAGATAATGGATAATTTTCCAGAACTGACAAAAGAGAGACCCATCCACGGATTTAAGAAGTCCAATGAATGCCAAGCAGGATGGTTATTTTTGCAACTCCTAGACACTTCGCAGTGAAACTGTAGAACACCAAAGAAAGAAAAACTTGAAAGCAGAAGAAAAAAAGTTTCCATTTACGTTTAAGGGAGAGGAGTAAGATCGTAAAATAATCTTATAACATCTCCTAACAGCAACAACAGAAGCCAGAAGGCAATGAAATATCTTCAGTGTGCTGAAAGAAAGTAACAGTCGATCTAGAAGTCTGTACCAAGTCAAGAAAATGTGCTCCCAAAAGACATTATTTGGCAAAAACAAAGAGTTTGCCACTAATAGTCCTTCATAAAGGAAATTCTGAAGAATATTCTTTGTGTAATTGGATGGTCTGATATTCAAGAAAGATGAAGAGCAAAGAAAGTAGTATGTGATATATATGGATAAAACTAAAAGTTGACTGATTAAACAATACAAATAATAATGGATCATGGAATTTCATAAAACAGGATCAAATAAAAATGAATGACAAAATAGTACCTGATATTGGAAGAAGGCTAAATCCAGTTACAGTGTTCAAAAGTCCTTCATTGGGAGCATGGCTAATACGAAGCTTAACTTCAGACTTTGATAAATTAACTTTGCTTGCTGAAATTTCTAGAGTAGCCAGAAAAATAACAGAAGCAGAGAGCATAATCCCCCTGTTAGTAGAAGTAGGGCAAAAATAGAATAATTTATTTTAAATGACCCCAAAAGATAAGAAAGGATAAGAGAAAAGAAAAACAGATAATAAGAGATAATTTGAAAACATCAAGGAATGTCAGTAATTTTATATAAATACCATACACTAAATATTTCAGTTAACAAAGACTCAATTTTTAAATAAAAATTTCAACCATTTACTGTTTATAAAAGATACATCTAAAATATAAGGATACAAAAAGATTAAATATAAATTGATAAAAATATATCATGAAAATACTAAAGAACATTACTAGAGATAAAGAGGATCACTTCATAATGATAAAAGTTTTAATCTACCAAAAAGATACAACTTTACAAAATATATTCTCACATTAACATAGCCTCAAAATATAGTAAAAAGATTTTATAGAAATAAAAGAAAAATTTTAAATCCATGATCAGAATGAGATACTTTACCAACCTCTGTCACAATTGAGAGGACTATTACATCAAAAAGGAGCAATAATAAAATAGAATATTTGAAAAACCCATTTAACAAATTTGTTCATGTATTGGAAGATTAAATATTTTAAAGATAACATTCTTCCAAATTTCAAATTCTAACAGGATTAGATATTCATGTATGTTGAGAAAAGGGAGGTATTGACCTCATCTGATTCTAAAATTTACATAAAAGTATGAACAGTCCTGAGCAGGAGAAGGCTGGGAGGGAGGGACATGCTCTACCAGATATTAAGATCTATTACAAAATACAGTACTTAGATAGCGTAGTGTTTGGGTAGAATAAACAAAGAATAAAGAGTCCAGAAGCAGACTCATGCATGCATAAACGTCTGATCTATGACAGCAGTGGCGCTGCATGATGATGGAGGGAGAAAAATCTTCTCAATACATGCTGCTGGGAGAGTCGGTTATCCTTATTTTTTAATGAAATTGGAACCACTATTCACATCATATGTAAAAATCAATTCCAAGTGGGTTAAACACCTAAATGTGAAATACAAAACTACAAAGATTTCTTTTACATAGGAGAATGGCTTTATTACCTCAGGTTAGGGAAAGATTTACTAACTGATGAAAAGAGCAGCATCCATAAAAGATCTGATGAATTAAAGTAGTGAAAGACAATCAAGAAAGTGTAAATATTTTAGCCCAGGTGACATACAAAGAGCTTATATCCTAAATGTAAAAAGACATGGAAAAAATTCCACCTAATAGAAAATGGGCTCAAAAACCTTTCATACTTCTCAAAGGAGAAAATTCAAATGATCTATAAACATATGTCAAGGAGCTCAACCTCACTGGTAACCTGGGAAAGGAAAATTAAAATCACAATTAGAGATCAGTACATACCTACCATATTGGCCAAAAAAAAAAAAGCTAACTGTGATGGAACTGTGTTGGACAGGTAATATAGAGCAACAATCACTATTATTTGCCTCTAGTGGGAATGTAAATTGGTATGACTTGGAAATCATTTTGGCATCATCTTGGGATTCAGAAATTCCACATTTATGTTTAATATCCACGGGAACTGAGTATCAGCATACATTCATAAGTGTTCATAGTATCGTCGTTTCCAACATAAACATGAAAGTTATTAGACTACAGCTATACACTTGGACATGTGTGAAACAAACAATGTTGACAGAAAAGTAAAATATTAAAAACATGTATGATTCCATTTGTGAAAATTCAAACTGGGAAAAATTAAACTATATTGTTTAGAAATTATGAAAGCAAAGAAATTACTTTGAAATCAGACTAGTGGTTATGTCTATGAAGGATACTAACTTTGGGATAGACATACTGGGGGCTTCTAGAGTATCAGCATTTTTCTCTTTTTTGGCTTGGATGGTGATAATGCAGGACTTTATAATTACTGATTAACAAAATAGCATGTTTTAGCACTTAATCTGAATGTATTTAATAATTGTTTTAAAATATCTTTTTAAAATTTTTTTTATTTTAAAGATTATTTTTATTATTTATTTTTGGAGAGAGGGGAAGGGAGGGAGAGAGAGAGAGAGAAACATCAATGTGTGGTTGCCTCTCAGGCACCCCCTACTGAGAACCTGGCCAGCAACCCAGGTATGTGCCCTGACTGGGAATCAAACTGGTAACCCTTTGGTTCACAGGCCAGCACTCAGTCCCCTAAGTCACACCAGCCAGGGCCATATTTCATAATTTTTAAAGGTGAAAAAGATATTATGTTCTAACATAAATGGCAACATTTACATTAAAATGTAGGTTGTTTCACTGGTTAGCCCTAGGAATTCACTGTATCACAATTCAGGGTTAAAAATAGATAGAATCAAATTGAATCTTTATTTTATTTATTAAATATTGTTGGGGGACATTTCATCTCCCTATGAAGTATTATTACCTATAAGAGAGTTAAACTTGGAGATAAAATAAGGAATAGCTCCCTGTATTTCTTTCTTCATCTTTTCATACTCCAGTAGCATTGTACTCAGATGAACTTCAAGATCAACCTTGAGGAGACACCAGGTGCTGCAGCTGTTACTGGGGTATAAAGTCAGTTTACTGAGGTATAATTTACCTAGACAAATAATGTACCTTCTTTGGATGTACAGCTGTATGAATTTTGACAGTTATGTAACTACCACTACAATCAAGACATAGACTATTTTCATTATAGCAGGGCTGATTTTTATCTTTTGTTTTGTTTTTATAGTGATATGTGTGTAAAGTAAAGCAAAAACCCTTCAAACAGATATGTAATGTCAGATTTTTGCTAGAAGGTTTTATCAATTTATCTACAGGGTTTAGGGACAATCTTTAATAATTCCTAAGGATTGTCCCTGTTGCTGAAGTGGGACGAAAGATTTAAATTAAGAAATGGTTTGTATAACTGTCTAGCAAGCAAAGGATGTCTGCTGTCATACTTAATGCATTCTATCTTAAAAAAATTAACAGGTAAGTATTTTGTGTAATTTATAGGTTGTGAGAAATGAGCTCTTGGAGAAGAACTACAAACACGGGAGCAAGTTTCTAACTTCATTTCCAGATGGAACAACGCAGATATTGTATCCTTTCCAGCAACACGTTACTTTCATTAGCTTTATTTCTTCACAAAAAGACAGATAAAGAAAAAATACATTAAAAATATTTTAAAAATAGATATTATCCCCAAATTCTACCACCCAAAGGACAACTGTTAACATCTCTTCATATATGTTTTGTTACTTTTTTCTATGCACATGTAGTATTTTTAAAATCAGTTTTTCAGCTACTCCTGTTTTATAATTTGCCCCTTTACATATTTTATGCAATAGATAATGTTATGGGTATGTAATGTGCAATAAATACAAAGATATAACACCATTTATAGCCACATGGTATATCATTATAGAAATGTACTATAATTCATTTAGCCTGTCCCTTGTTACTGAACAAAGGTTTTTTGCTATTATGTACAACAGCTAAACAAACAGCTTTGTGCACATTTCCTTGCACACTTATCACTTATTTCCTTGAATTAAATACCTAAGGTTAGAAAATCTTGGTAAGGAGCTATGGACATTTTAAAGCTTTGATAGATTTTGTTCCCAGAAAATGTGTAGCAGTTTGCGCATCCATGAGCAGCATGTTATTTTTTAATACAAAAATTCAATATCCATTTTACAGAACACTAAGTTATCCATCATGTGAACTTCTTCCTGCTGGCCAGGTCACTTGGTATTTTGACATAAAGCCTATTTAATATTTTTAGGGAAAAAAAACAAAAAGTTATGAAATGAGGACTTTTCAGCGAATTAAGGGCCACACTGTGTAAGAGAAAGTCATTTTTAGTATAGATTCCTAAATGTTTAGTCAAACCTCAATAATAAATCAAAAGAATGACTTTCATGGCGTAGGAAGTGTAATGAAGTTTTAGTTCCCTAGACTCTATGAGAAAGAGTGTAGGTTTTGCTTAAATTGGACCAATAAATTTTAAATAACTGCTGCAACTTTTGTTATTATTGATAGTTATCACTTCATGCCCTGACTTTAAATCTTAACTCTTGAAGACTCTGGCTCATTTTCAAAATGATTCATTATCAATCTTGTGTCTACTTCATCTCTGGACTTCTGGTCAGCTTAGATAAGACTAAGTATTAACAGTCAGTAAATTATCCTCAGCTTTTTTATTCCTTTTGATGATATGTAAATGAAATTGCTTTCTTAATTTCACTTTCAGAATGTTCACTGGTAAAGTACAGTAATACCATTTATTTTTATATGTTGCTCTTCTAGACAACAACACTACTAAACTCATTTGTTCTAATATATTGTTTTGTGGATTTCTGTGTAAAAGAGCATGTGTTCTAAAAATAGGGATCATTTTACTTCTTCCATTTTCAGTCTGGATGCCTTTCATTTCTTCTCTCTGATAAAACTGCTGTGACTAGACCCTCCAGTGCAGTGTTGAATAGAAATGGGGAGGGTGGACATTTTTGTTTAGTTCCTGATCTTAAAGGGAAAACACTCAGTCTTTATTATGTTTTCTTTATTTTTTTAGAGACTTTATTTATTTATTTTTAGGGAGAGGGGAATTTATGACAGAGAGGGAGAGAAACATCAATCTGTTGCCTATCCCACGTGCCCCAAATTGGGACCAGGCCTGCAACCCAGGCATGTGCCCTGACCAGGAATCAAAACAGCGACCTTTCATTTTGCAGGATAATACCCAACCCTCTGAGCCACACTGGTTAGGGCTTTATTATGTCTTCTTATTTGCTCTTTATTATGTCAATACAGTATATATCATTAACTGATTTTCAAATATTAAACCAACCTCATATTCCTGGCATAATTCCATTTTGTCATGGTACATAATCCTTTTTATATGATGCTAGATTCTACTTGCTAGTATTATGTTGAGGGTTGTTTGTGTCTTATAAATATATTTTGATCTACATAAAAAGCATAACATTTTTAGAATAAAAAGCAGTACTTCCCATTTTTCAGAATGCTTTACATTTTCAAAGGACTCTCTCACAAATTGAATTTATTCCCAGAATAATCAAAGACCATTAGAACAATGACCTTATCTGACCTCAGCTACCCATCTGGAAACCTAGCCATCATCCGAGTGCCCAACAAGACAAATGGTTTCACTTGCATAGTCCAAGACGACATGCCCTCCACCCCTGCCATCCTGGCGGTGCTGAATTCTTCTGGCAGAAGTTCCTGCTATCATCCCAATGGCAACGTCTGGTAGGCTTCTAGTTTCCTCCTGCTGCCATTGTGTTTTTTGAGTTTGTGAAATTTTATTTTTCCTTTCATCTTTTCCAACTTTACTGAGCTATAATTGATATATGATGTTGTCTAATTTAAAGGTGTAAACCATGTTGATTCAATACACTTAAAAACTGCAAAATGATTACCATCATAGCTAACACCTGCCCCATGCCACCTAATTACCATTTTTTGTATTGAGAACATTTAATGTATACGCTGTTAGAAACTTATGAATATAACATAGTATTATCAAGCATAATTACAATGCTCTACATTAGAGCCCCAGAACTTATTCATCTTATAATGATGTTTTGTTTTTCCTTTTAAGTGATAAAATGGCTTTAAGAAAATTCCTTTAAGTTAGTGCTCCTTAGATAGTAATTTGTAACTCAGAGAAATATTTGATTTATACCTTTCCATGTGCTTCTCAGTGGAAAAATCCTAGGCAAATTTATAAAACAAAGTTCACCATATTATTTCTATAAACAGAAAGAAAATATGAAGTATACAATTTCAATATTATAAAAACTTTATATAAATTATATTGTCACCCTAGGGATTTAGAATATGAATTCAGATGGTCTCTCTAGAATCTGCGTCTTAATATTACACTGCCTCGTCTGAGGAAGTAATTTACAGTGGACAAGTGCTACACTAGGTTGTCATTGTTTGAGATATATTTCTAACTAGTAAGTTCCTGTGGTCACAACCAACAACAATAACATACAAACAGAATCTCTAGAGAAATTAAGATTTTGATCCCATTTTTATCTACTAACTTATCTACTCTGACATCATATTATTTCATTTATGAGCAAGTAAAATTTAGATTCTAACTTTGAATGCAATTTAAACTTTTTGAGCTTTTCAGAAAGAACTATTCACTCTCTTCACATTATTTAGAGGTATAACAGTCTCATCTTGAGAAATTCTGCCAATTGCATGAAAGTTCGGACACGGTCAGAACTTGAGAGAGTTAGGACATAGAAAGCTATTTGTGTTTGTAGTCCAATGCAGTAATCAATCCACTATCTCCTTGTATATTGGACAATTTTTACTTATCCTTCGGGGCTCAAGAGCAACTCTGTATTATGTTTGTTGGGGCACTACATTGACTGTCACCAGATATTCATTGGTTTCTAGGACTTTTCCTTGCCAGTAAAGCCCTCTGAACCACCAACTCAACTCTTGGGCTCTCTGACATGATTCCTTGATATGGTCCTAACTTCTTCTAGTTGCCTCTTGTGAAACAAGCCCACTTGCCCTGCTGGACTAAAGATCTTTGAATGCACACCCCAGGTCTTTGCTGCTATATAGCATGTATCTGTACATGATACAGACTCAAAGCATGCTTATCAAATAAATAATTTAACCAGATAATTTTGTATCCCACTTACCAGCTACAATAAAATAATCACCTCAACTTCTCATTTGTACTTTCGCTATTGGATTACTACCACTTATCAGTAGGGAAATAAGATGTTAATGATTTTACTTAGGGGTCACTCATCGCCAACTCATCTAGTTTGTTTTTTTTTTATTTTGAAGCCAGTTGTATATTAAGAGATATTCTTTTTTAAAAGATTTTATTTACTTTTAGAGAAAGGGAGGGAGAGAAACATCAATGCATCAATGTATGGTTGCCTCTTGCATGCCTCCCTCTGGGGACCTGGCCTGCAACATGGGCATGTGCTGTGATTGGGAATCAAACCAGTGACCCTTTGGTTCTCAGGCCGGCACTCAATCCAGCAAGCCACACTAGCCAGGGCTGATCTAGTTTTTTAAAAATAATTCATTATCAAATTAAGTCAACTTTCTGAGTACCCAGAATTCTACATATTCTGTCTCCTGAAGAAGGGGATGGTGATCCAAGTTGGAAGAAGGTACAAGTATGAGAAGGATATAACTAAGTAGAATGGGAGTCATTGGTGCCACTAGCTTGCAGACTGTGCAGAGCTAACTTTGTACGTTTGCAGTAAAGTGTGGCATTAGTGATGCTAAGAGACTGGGGAGCCCAGCTCATCTAAGTTCCACCTTCTGCTCTGTTACAGAGCCCTTATCCACCATAGTGATTTCAGAGATGTCCCCTGAGCCTCTTCTGCCCACACCTGGCCCCGATGAGAGGCTTCCTAGGCTTCCTCGCTCCCAGGTGCCAATGCTGTTAGAAAACACTTGTACTGAGGCCAGATTGGCTTTCCCCAGAGTATACACTCTCTGGTCTTCATTTTGGCCTGGTGAAAATCTAAGCACTGGTCTTTTCCCATCTTTCATGTATAGCCTACTCTCCTGTATTTCTTCTTGTCCAGACTAAAACCCTGCTTCATCCTTCTTCCCAGCACATCATTTTCCAGATCCCTTTATCATCCTGGTTCCATCCATGAGACCCATTTTTGTTTATCAGGAGGTCTTGAACTAAACTCAGTACTTCAAATTAGTATAGAATTCTGTCACAGTCTTATCACCTGAGGTTTTCTATCATTTATAGGCTATTGGCTAGCATAGACTACTACTCCCCTTGGTTAGCAAATGTCAGGGCGAATTTCAGAGTTGAATTACAATGTTTCTGTTTGTGATTGTTAATATCCTTTCTTCCCAGGATATACATCAATATCTTGGGAGGCCAATATTCAGATCAAGCTGGCAACAGAATAAGGGCTTGGAATTGGTCAAGTTCTGTTGCTTCCTCACCCTTTGTTTCGTTTAAACCTGTCTTCCTGGCTTTGAACCATTATGTTGGAATTCGCATCTTAGAACAAGACAAGATTTCAATCACTTTCCTAGCAATGGGCCAACAGGCAAGAATCAATGTTGGAACCAAAGTGAAGGTAGGTACATTTTTAAAAACAGTTAAAGCATTTAGAATAATAAGAGTAAAATAACTTTTGTTAGTGTTACTACTGATAAATTATACATGTGTGTCATCTACGGTCCACTAGGAATTTTGGAATTCAATTTTAAAAAAATGTGAAAGTTTCATATGGAGTGAGGGAGTCTTATAAATTGTTTCTTCATCTTCAGAAATTCCTTCTAATTCAGATTGGATCCAAGCAACATTTGCCTAGTGTTTACTCTGTGACTGTGTAGTGCTGCTTTGAGGGTTTGGTTTTAGGATTTTGTATTGTGTTTGCTTTTCTCTGTACTACAGTGGGAAGCCCTAAGTTAAGTCAGGAGACCTTGGTCCTAACCATGTTCAAGTTCAAGCATAAGCCCTATTTCCTTGGAGATACTTCCAGACTGCCTAACCCTTGGCACAATAAGGGTCAGTCATGTCTTTCTCTGGGTTGTCCACAAACTCACCTCTGTCCCTGTGCTTGCTGAACCATGCTTCTATAATTGCCCTCACAGCCACTTTTCCTACTGGATGGTGAACTCCTGAATTATAGGCTCTCTATCTTACTGATTCCTCTATCCTGCCCAGGGCATGGCCCAGAGTACACGCTCAGTAACTGACAATACTGTGCATTGGTTAAGAACATGGACTTCAACTTCTGGCCAAGATGAGGCACAGATAGACACACTGTGCCTCCTCGCACAACCAAAATAAGGACAACAACAATTTAAAAACAAAACAAAACAAAACAAAACAGTACTGACAGAAAATTGAACTGTATGGAGTTAAAGAAGGAGTTAAAGAAGACACATTCATCCAGACCTGTAGGAGGGGTGGAGAGGGCTCACTGCAAAGTGGCGGCTGGCAGACACAGCAAGGTGGCGGATTGTGGAGGGGCGTGATGCACAAGTTGGCTAGTGGACCAGGCTGTCCCACATTCAGATGCAGATAAACCAGGAGAAACTGGGGAGCGAGACAGACCATGCAACCCAGGGTCCCAATGCAGGGAAATAAAGCCTCAAATACTGATTGTAAACACCTGTGGGGGTTGAGGTGCCAGGAGAGACTCCAAGCCTCACAGGAGAGTTCAATGGAGAGGCCCACAGGGTCCTAGAGCATACGCAAACCCACTCACAGGGAATCAGCACCAGAAGGGCCCAGTTTGCTTGTGGGAAGCAGCAGAAGTGACTGATATCCGGCAGAGAGTGGAGCAAGTGCCATTGTTCCCTCTCAGATGCCTCCCCCACATATGGCGTCACAACGCAGCTACATGGATTGCCCCACCCGGGTGAACACCTAAGGCTCTGCTCCTCACTATGTAACAGGTGTGTCAAGCCAAAAAAAAAAAAAATGGCCCAAATGAAAGAACAATCAAAGCTTCAGGAAAAAAAAATACAACTAAGCAACAAAGAGGTAGCCAACCTATCAGATGCATAGTTCAAAACATTGGTAATCAGGATGCTCACAGAATTGGTTGAATTTGGTTGCAAATTTGATGAAAAAATGAAGGCTACGCTAGGTGAAATAAAGGAAAATGTACAGGAAACCAATAGTGATGGTAAGGAAACTGGGACTCAAATCAATGGAATGGACCAGAAGGAAGAAAGAAACATCCAATCAGAAAAAAAAAAAGAAAGAAAAAAATGAAGAAACACGAATTCAAAAAATGAAGAGAGGCTTAGGAATCTCCAGGACATCTTTAAACATTCCAACATCCAAATTATAGGGGTACCAGAAAGAGAAGAGGAAGAGCAACAAGTGGAAAAAGTTATTTGAACAAATGATAAAGGAGAACCTTCCCATCCTGGCAAAGGAAATAGACTTCCAGGAAGTCCAGGAAACTCAGAGTCCCAAAGTAGTTGGATCCAAGGAGGAACACGCCAAGGAACATCATAATTACATTAGCAAAGATTAAAGATAAGGAGAGAATCTTAAAAGTAGCAAGAGAAAAGGAGACAGTTACCTACAAAGGAGTTTCCATCAGACTGTCAGCTGATTTCTCAAAAGAGACCTTACAGTCAGCAAGGGGCTGGAAAGAAGTATTCTAAGTCATGAAACGCAAGGACCTCCATCCAAGATTGCTCTATCCAGCAAAGCTTTCATTTAGAATGGAAAGGCAAATAAAGTGCTTCTCAGATAAGGTCAAGTTAAAGGAGTTCATCATCACCAAGCCCTTAGTATATGAAATGTTACAGGGACTTATCTAAGAAAAAGAAGATCCAAAATATAAACAGTAAAATGACAGCAAACTCACAATTATTAACAACCACACCTAAAACTAAAACAAACTAAGCCAACAGCTAGAACAGGAACAGAATCACAGAAATGGAGAAGAGGTGGGGGAGAGAGCAAGAGAGGGAAAGAGGGTGAAAAAGAAACATCGATGTGAGAGAGAATCTTTGACCTGTTGTCTCCCAAAGGCTCCCCAACTGGTGATAAAATGTAGAAACTTTTGGGTGTATGGAGACAACGCTTCAACCAACTGAGCCACCCAGCCAGGGCACCCTTTTGTTTTATCTCCAGGGGGACCTCCCATGAACTTGAGACTTGCACATCTCTAATTCCAGCCCTGCACATCCATTTGGGGGTCCTAGGAGGCATTAAAAACTTAACACAGCAAAATCATATTTGAAAGCTTGATCCACCTTCTTCTGTCTTCTCCATCTCCAAAAATAACAATGCCTTCTTTCAGCTGCTCAGGCCAAAAGGTTTGAAGTAGCCATCATCTTCTCTAATTCACAGCCCCACATCTATTATCTGCAGGTCCTATAAACCCTGTCTCCAGCCTCTAAGACGGCTCATGTCCTCCAGTACTATCACTCTTGTCTGCCTCTTGTGCCTAATCTGTCTCTTGTTTAGATTATCATGGTATCCTCCTAATGAGTCTCCCCACTTCCAGTCTTCCAAAAGTCTATCCCAACACAATAGTTGCAGTGATACTTTGAAAACATAAATCTGGTAAAACTATCCAGTGGCTTCCAATCTTATTCAAAGTAAACCAAGGTCCTATAAAAGACCTGCAGTTCTGTACCTGACCTGGACTTCCTTATTTTAATATGCCCTCTTCTTACTCACCCTGCTCCTTTTTGCTGTTCTAGACAATACCAGGCATGTCCCTGCTACAGGACTTTTGCACTTGCTATTCCTTCAACCTAAAATGTTCCTCCTACATTTAGCATGTGACTGCTGCCTCCAATTTTCAGACTTCTGCTCAGAGTCCTGACCCTTTCTAAACCAGCAGCACCCCTCCCTGCCTCCACCCTGGCACTCTGAATGCTTCTTGGGCCATATGCCACAAGTTTTAATAAGTAGTGCTCCAATTTTCTTCCACTTCTAACTAGTTTATGATTTCTATTTTGATTACTTCAAATCCATAGTTATTGAATTTTCACATACATAAAAAAATTACTATCCCTTTCTTGTTAATTTCTAAATGGCCAAAGAACATGCTTGCATTTTTTTCCCATTGATTAAAATGTATCGACATTTTGTGGTTGATTGCATAATTTTCATGCAATGCATATTAGACACTCCCTCCCCATTGAGTATTTTTGGCACAAAATTGCACATGTCTAATTGTTCTAGTCACACTTCTCTCTATTCCTTTTCTTTTTATGGTGTTGGTTTATTTCTAAGAAATATATGAAAGTCTCCCAATATTGTGAATTTGTCTATTTTTCTTCCTACTTCTACCAGATTTTTCTTTATATATCTTGAAACTCCATGATTAGGGAATTTAAGATGTTGGCTATCTTTTCAGTGATAGCCAACACCCCTCACCCCTGAGCCAGCTTCCACCTCACTTATTTGCCCTTCAGCGCTGCCCATTATGTGACTCAGGGTATCAATGAGGGGATTTGGTGCGGGGTTTGAAAAAATTTTTCATATTATCATTCTTGTCTGCCTTCATTATTTAGTAATAAATTTAAAAGTATTCCCAATTACCCTTTTTAAAGGCCTTTGGCTTAAATGCTATCCCATCTGATGTTAAATTTCTGCACCTGCTTTCTTTTAGTTAGCATTTGCTTGGTGCATTGTTTTCACCCTTAGATTTTCAACCTTTTAATCTGGTTTCAAGTTGGGTGCATCTCTTGTAAACACATATAGATGGATTTTGCTGCTTTCCTCACCCTAATAAAATCAGTGTTTTAATATGCTCTATTTTAATAGTTACTCTAAAATTTTTAGCTATATATTTTATATGTATAGAACTAACTCCCAAGTCCTCCAGTTACTTCTTTTCCTTGACAACAATAATCCTCTTAAATCCTTCAGAAAATGTTAACTATATATATTCTGAAGTCTTCCTCTGGCTACTAATTTTGTTTCCTTGAATATAAGCATCTTTGATAGGTAAATCTGGTGCCTCTCTGTCATGGAGTCAAAATTCCTCAAATGTTTGGTGATTCTTGGTCGTGTGTTCATTTTTGTGGTTGAGAATCCCTGTTTTCCTGCATGTTCTGCTAACTGAAGTTTGCTTCTGATGACTGTGGTGAAGCTGTATGTGCTGTGGAGAGGTCGAAGCTTAGCCCCAGTGCCAGGCTCAATGCAGGGGGAGGACAAGGGTTACCTCCCAACCCGTTATTCTAATATTTGCCTCAGGGCCCCTCCTGCTTCTCATTTCTGTTGACTTTGAGCTCAGAATGTGTGTGTTTTAGGTTAGTGGTTTCATTTGGTCATTTATCACTCTGGATATGGCCCCCATCTGCTTTTGATTGTTCGGAATTCCTGAAGGTTATTTCTGCTGATGAAAAATTTTCCTGTTTTCTAGAACTATTACTGATCTCCAAAAGTTTTCTGTCATATTATGAGATTTGGAATTGAAGGGAAGTTAAAAAATGCTGCTCCATTCTTGTTACTCATCCATCTCATACTCCTTCCTCCTTCCCTCTCTTCCTCCCCTCCATCCTTTCCGCCCATGGGGGAGGGATGAAAATGCAGAAGGATATTGTGAGTACTTGTGTCTTTTGCAGGTAAGTGGTCACTCAGCTTGCAGAGGGCAGTAATCCAGCTTATATTTAGTCTGCCCCACTAAACGCCCCTCTAGGCTGGTCCTGAAGCTGCAGACTGGAAACTTCTCAGGCAAGGCTGTGCTAGCAGGTCCATTCACCTTCCTGCAGCTGCAAACAGACGTCAGCCTGAATCAAAGGCCATGAGGAAGTGAGGAGAGCAGGGGCTGGGGAAGGGTCATGGAGAGGTTAATGTGGACCGGCCTCCTGGAGGTAGGGGCACCTTTTAGGTGAAGGAAGAGTTTTAGTCCTTGTAGTCCTTCTTGAAAACCCAGCTCAGATGCTACCTCCTCTGAGGAAGGTTGCCCCCTCAGTGCCCCATCAGCCTCCAAGCCAGTGCTCGCAACATGGGCCCCTCCATGGCACTTCCCAGGGAAGAAACTGTGTTTGCAGCATCTCTCTGCTCCCCTAGTATATGCTGGTTAAATTACTTGAATCAATTGTAGGCATTTGAAAGTATCCAAACCATTTGCTCTGGCCTACTCTGGTCTCTCAAGTCTTCACAGCATTTCAGCTCGCTCCCCCTTCAGGTTAGAGTAACGCCACTGCCCCTGTTTATAATCAGACTCAAGAGGGAATCCAACCCCAAATTAGTGTAGCCACTGGCCTCGGCCCACAGGGACCATTCCCACTACCAGGTCCTCAGCTTCCCTTCTCTTTCTCTTTGCTGAAAAGCTAATGAACCCTGAGGAGATTCCAGTTCACCGCTACATTGACAAGAATGACCTTCTTCTGCTGGCCACTTTAATAAAGATTCGACGCCTATTTCATAAACTTGAAGGATGTGTGAATTTCCCATCTGGCCAGGTTTGGGAAAAATTTAAGCAGCCTTCTTACCTTTCTTCACTTTCTGTAAAACTAATGGCCCTTTGTCACAATTCTGGTATAAACCAAGATACAATAACAGCAATAGCAGCTATAATAAATGAAAAAACTTAAGTAAGAATGAAGATGCTTTCGTTTGTTTCATTGATTATTTTTTGGAGGGGGTATGGGAGATTTCAAGAAACATGTATAAAATGACTAGAAAAGACCAAGAAATATGCTCTATTATAAATATAGAGCACATCCCGCATCATCACTGGTTTATATTCTTGGTTGGGGAAGAAACAACTCACTTTCAGGACACCAGAAAATGATAAAAGCAGCAAACGTGTCTGTATCAGTTAGAGTATTATCAGGAAAACAGAAAGCAGGGAGAGATTAGATGCTTCCAAAACCATCTTAAAGGCTGGGAAAGTGAAGGCCAAGGAAAACCCTGCAGGCTTTCAGGACACCTAGAAGTGAGAGGATCTTAGGAAGCCAGGAAGCCAATAGCACTGACGTGAGAGCTCCTCTGGAAGCTAGCCGTATAGTACAGGGATAACTGCCATCTGCCTGGACGGCCACCCCTCTTGCCAGGGATCAATGGCAGCTGCTGCTTCTCTCCCACCTGGCAGATCTCAGGCAGGCACCTCTTGCTGGGAATCATAACAGGAGCTACAGGCAAAGGATTCTGGAATATTATGTATCTCCCCTTCCAAAGGGACAGAGAAGGGCTGTGCAGAATCTGCAGGGACAGCCCAGCACTGATTGTTTCTTCTGCTCAGTGATAAAGTTGCTTCAGAGCAGAAAGCAGAATTGAGAGCTGGAGGTGGACTTGGAGCACCTGGACCCTGCCTCTCCTCAACTTCTGGACTTAGTTCCCTGTTCTTTTTTTTTTTAATTTTATAATATTAGTTTTATTGGAATGGAATGGCCACATATAGCCTAAAGCTATCATTCACCTTTTACTTTTTAAATTTCCTTGTAGTTATAGTTGACATACAATGTTATATTAGTTTCAGATGTACAACATAGTGATTCAACATTAACGTACCTTATAAAGTGATCACCACAGTAAGTCTAGTGACCACCTGCCACTGTACATAGTTATTATGATTATATTGACTTTGTTCCCTATGCTGTAGAGTACATCCCCATGACATGCCATAACTGGAAGTTTGTACGTCCTAATCCCCCACTCCTTTTCTGTCCAATGCCCTGTTCTTTGTTCTCTGGGAGAGGGAGAAATGTACAGAAGTTTGAGGGGCCATTCCTATAGAGAATTCCAAATTTGGTGCTAACACACCAGAGGGATTAAGCCTCTCAACCATTCACCACTTCGGGTGAAGTACTAAATCACATTGTTTTCCTATAAAGAGTCAGCTGACAAAGGGCAAGAAGGGAATGGACAGGGATGGAAGGGAAAGGAGAAAGTGTTAGAATGGGGTATTGGGGGAAGGCTCAGTGCTGAGCAGCAGGGAGTAGGAACTAAGGGGAAGTCGCTGAGCCCCTGGGAGACTGGGAGACGGGGCCTAATTCTTGGCATTAACCCATTCACCACCTTTTAGGTTGTTGTTGCCTTTAGTTAGATAGCTTAATAGAAACTGTTAACATTGAAGATTCAAGTCTGTAATTTTTTCATTTCCACTCTTGCTAAGCTCCACTGCTCTTTCTAAAAAAGAGGTTCTTAGACTCACATTTTGATCAATACTAAATCTCTCTTTTTGATTTTTGCCTCTTCCTTTTCATTGATAAGCAAACTTTTAGTTTCTGTCAAGTGAGATAAATTAATAAATAACTGAAATAATATGTGTAAGCGTATCTCTGAAAATTAGCACATGACAGTAAAACAAGTAACAATCACAACAAAGCCTTGACTGAACCTGTTTTTATTCATCAGGAAAAACTATGTCAGGGGTGCTAAACCCATAGTAGATACTGCACAACGCCTTGAAAAACTGGAAATAGGCAAGATAATGGGATAATATCTTTTCAATTTCTTTTTGCAGTAGTAGCTTCAGGTGTAAAGCATAGTGGTTAGACAATCACATACTTTACAAAGTAATCCTCTCATATTTCAAGTACCCACCTGGCACCACACGTAGTTACTACAATATTATTGACTATATTATCTATGCTGTACTTTACATCCCTGTAATTATTTTGTGACTATCAATTTGTAGTTCTTAATCCCTTTCACTTTTTCACCTAGACCCCAGCCTCCCTTCCTCCCCTCTGTCAATCATCAGTCTGTTCTCTGTATCAGTGAGTCTGTTTCCATTTTGTTTGTTTATTTTGTTCATTGGGTTCAACTAATAGGTGAAATCATATGGTATTTGTCTTAGTCTAACTGGCTTATTTCACTTAGCATAAGGCTCTCCAAGTCCATCCAAGTTTACCCAAAGAAACCTGAAACATTTATTTGAAAGAATGTATGCACCCCTATGTTCATTGCAGTGCTATTTACAACAGCGAAGATTTGGAAAGGGCCCAAGTTTCCATTGGTAGATGAGTGTATAAAAATACTGTGGTACCTTTACACAATGGAATACAACTTGGCCATAAAAAAGAAGGAAATTTTACTGTTTGCAACAGCATGGATATACATGGAGAGCATTATGCTAAGTGAAATAAGCCAGTTAGAGAAAGACAAATACCATATGATTTCACTCACTTGTGGAATTTAATGAACTACCAAGCAGAATAGACACAGGCTCATAGATAGGGAGCAGGCTAACAGCTAGTGGGGTATCTGGGAGAGTGGTGAAAGGAATGAACAAAAAAGAAAAAAGAAAAGGAAAAACCTCATGGGCACAGACAACAGTGGGGGGACAGCCAGAGGAGAGGGCTGGGTCGGGAGGTAGAAGATGGTAAAGGGGAGATAAATGGTGATGGAAGGAGACTTGACTTGGGGTGGTGAATGGATGATGTGGAATTGTGCACCTGAAACCTGTATTATTTTGTTAACCAGTGTCACCCCAATAAATTCAATAAAAAGGAAAAAAAGAATACCTCCGTATGAAACAAACTGGCAAGTCAAAAATAGGTGATATAAGACTACATGTGTCCACAGCCAGGGAGAGAAACACTGAAGTTTCTCTATCACACCTTGTGGAGACCCAGCACTAGCCAGTGCACAGACCAGTCTGGGGGAAAACAGCTCTGTTGTCCACAACTACTTTATTTTCTACAGGACTGGGAAATGAACATGAGAGTGTAACATCACCCAGACTTCAGAGATCGTGTCATTTCCCAAATAACACAAAGGCACTTTCTGTGTTAAACTATTAAGTAAAGTGACAACATACCAAAAAAAAAAAAACAAAAAAACCCAATCAACTGCTCCCTTTCTTGTTCAAGTGAGAACATATCACTCAACAAATGCTGAATGAATAAATGTAGTGAAATCTCTATCCAGGATGTACATGGCCATGCAAAAAAGTTCCGGGTGTCTCTTCGTTGCTCTATTTGTGCTTCATGGTGTGGGTTGTAAGTACACGCAAAATGATTCACCTCAAAGCTGAGTCCCCACCTATCCATTGGGGAAAACTTGTTTTTTCTGGATTGGGCTGGCACGGATTACAAATTTCTATTAAAAAAATAAATATGGCTCACACTGTCTACATCTAAATTGTGTTAATAAACCATGTTTTTATTTCAGGTTTTACCCCATTCATTTGCTCATCTGTTTGATAACTATTTATTTATTCAATGCTTGCTTTGTGCCAAGCATTAGTGATACAAAGCTAAAAATCATACTTTCCTCTTTTCAAGGAAAAAGACATGCAAAAAAGATCATGACAAAACAATAAGGTAAGTGCAGTGATAGAAGCACAGCGAGCACAAAAACAGAGCACCTATGCCAACCTGGGTACCAGTGGTCATGTGGGGGAAGGGAGGAGATCACAAAAGCAGGGAGTCAATCAACTGACCTGTCTCAATATAGTCAGAATTTTCTCCCAGAAGAAACAAGTAATCCTTTAGTGCAGGGGTGATAAACTCATTTTTACTGGGGACCACATCAGCCTCACAGTTGCCTTCAAAGGGCCAAATGTAGTTTTAGGACTGTATAAATGTAACTGCTCCTTAACAGTTAAGCAAGAGCTCGGCACTGCCACCGGGTAGAAACAAGGTGCTGGGCCGGATAAAACAAGGTAGAGGGCTGGATTCGGCCCACAGGCCTTGTGTTTGCCACCTGTGCTTTAGTGGATGGACTGAATCACAAGTGATACAAATGATGCCCACAAAGTCACAAATGCCTAGATGATGAGTAAATGAGCACATGCTCAGCCCCTTGCTGAGTTTCCCACACCATCAGGTGAGCAAGACAAGGCCAGAGATGGCTCAGGCACATTTCACCCTTGATCACTTAAACCAAAAGACCTCCAGAAAGATAAAGAAAGAAAAGTGGAGGGTCACAGGTGTCATTCCAGGCATGGAGGGTAGAGGGGTATGACTTGGCTTCCGTCCAAAGAGGAAAGTTCAACAGTGGATAGAGTCAGCGCATGAGATCTTGGGACAGCGCAGAAGGAAATAGATAGCACTGGATATCCGATTTAGGATACTATGAAGATTCCCTACATTCACCCTAATCTACATACCAGTGGTCAGCAAAAGGCTGAGACTGAAATGGGGAAGTGATAGAAAAGGGTAACAAGCTTGCCAAGTAGGGAAGGCATCCATGTGCACATTTATTCATTCAATAAAAACTTAACACACGCAAGCCACTGTACATAGCCTTCATGGAGTTTATCTTCCAGGGAGAGAAACAACAAAATAAATAATTTCAGAACAGGATAAATGCAATAATAAAACCAAAGAAAGTAATGTAAATGAGCACCATGGGGTATGTAGGGAAACTACATTATGTGGTTGTGGCCTCTTGAAGGGGCCAATCTGTAACCGCTGAGAAGAAATCTGTCATACAATCAGCTAGGGAAACAGTGGGAATGAGTCTGTGGGCATGTTCCAGTAACAGAAGGCCGCTGTGAGTGAGGGGGAGTGTGGTGCCAGGTGAGGCTGGCCAGGTAGGAGAAAGCCTGCTGAGCCAGGGCTGTGTGCGCCAGGGCAAGGAGTTTGGATTTTATTCCACAGACACTTGTCCCTTTCTTTATGGGGCGCCAATTACAAAACTGAGTTGATCTAGTGACTCATCACCCTGGACTTTTACTCTGGTTTTCAGTGAAAGCTGGGGTCAAGGATAGAAAGCAATGAGAATGCTCAAATAACTTTTGGAGAACATATAAATTGGTACCATCACTTTGGAGAGCAGCTCGTATTACCTACTAAGCTGGGTATGTGCATGCCCCAGCATATGGAGGTTCCGTTCCTACAACAGATAAATCCTAGAGAAACCCACATTTACACAGAGACAAAAACACTGCTCAATGCAGCATTAACAGAAGGCTAGGTAGATTGCAGTGTGAGGCTGCAAGGAGAAGTCAGCTGCCTGCAACCTAGAAGAGGGTTCTCACCAGAACCCAACCGTGTTGTCACCCTGATCTCAGACTTCTAGCCTCCAGAACAGTGAGAAATACATTTCTGTTGTTTGCTTCCCAGCCTGTGGTGCTTTGTTAGAAAAGCCTGAACTAAGACATGGTGCATTACACACAGTGGAATTCCATACAGCAATGAAAAGAAATGAATTTGAACTACCTGAATCATTAGGAGGAACCCTCAAAAATATTTTCACTTTGAATATAAAATCAGGAGGGCAGAGAAACATGTTCAGTTTTTTCTACTAATATAGTTTTAAAACATGCAAAGCAACCCCGTGTATCCCTTAGTTAGACATACCTATGAAGAAAGCATGAGAATGACAGACATCAAATCTGGGCTGGTGCTTCCCACTGGGGGTGTAGTGATGGGGAGAGGTACACAGGGGGCCTTGACTATTTCTTAAGCAAGGTGGCAAGTTCATGAGCCCTCATTAGTTATTCTTTGCATATTTTTCATATTGGAAATTATTCTTTTTTTCATTTTTTTAAAATCTGGTCAGAAGCAGGCAAGCAAACATCCAAAGGACATTTGAAGCATTTATCGGAGAGAAGCAACAATTTTGTGAGTCAGTAGAGGCTTTAACTGAATCCTTGCAGGTAGATTAGGGAATCATGCCATGAAGGTTGGAACTCACAGATTTATTTTCTCCTGATCCAAAACATTCCTTTAGGTGATGACTAAGGAAAGGAGAACACTGGACAGAGAAATGCAAGTTCTGGCAAACTGAAAAGTCAGGGGCACTGACCTCTTTTCCCTTGGACTGTCAAATTAAAAAATGACAACAGCCAACACAAGAGCCATCTGGTGTGAGTCAATCAAAATTATACCTTTTTAGAGTTCTGGCCAAGATGGAGGCATAGGTAGAAACCCTTTGCTTCCTTGCACAACAAAAAGGAGGATAACAACCAACCTAAATCAATAAACAACCAGAAGTGCCAGAAAATCAAACTGCATGGAACTCTGACAACCATGGAATTAAAGAACCAGTGAACCAGACCAATCAGACCAGTAAGACTGGTGGACAGAGAGAACCCGCAGCAAGCCAGCAGACCATGTGGGCAGTGCTGACTGAATGGGAAACTGAGACTCAGCTGACTGTGGACTACAGCAGGGTTGCCTAGGTGGGAGAAACCCCCAGTCTCACAGGAGGGTTTGTTGGAAAGTGGGGCTAGAGTGGAGCAGGGCAGCTGCACTTTTCCCTCTCTGGCCCCACCCCACAGACAGCACCATCACAACACAGAAAGGAGGATTGCCCTGCCCAGGGGAATACCTAAGTCCCCACCCCCTTACAACTTATCAGCAGTGCAGAAACAAAGAAACAGGGCCCAAATGAAAGAACAGAGCAAAACTCCAGAAGAGAACTAAGCAATGAGGACATTGCCGACCTCTCTGATGGAGAGTTCAAAGCCCTGGTAACCAAAATGCTCACAGAACTGACTGAGCTTGGTTGAAAAATGAAAGATACCCAAAATGAAATAAAGCAAAATATTCAGAGAACCAACAGTGAAGGGAAAGAAAGTGGGACTCAAATAAATGATTTGGAACAAAAGGAAGAAATAAACATCCAGCCAGAACAGAATGAAGAATCAAGAATTCAAAAAAATGGAGAGAGGCTTTTGAACCTCTGAGACAACTTGAAACATTCCAATATCTGAATCACAGGGATGCCAGAAGAAGAACAAGAGCAAGAAATTGAAAACTTATTTGAACAAATAATGAAGGAAAACTTCCCCAAACTGGCAAAGGAAATAGACTTCCAGGAAGTCCAGGAAGCCCAGCGAGTCCCAAAAAAGTTGGACCCAAAGAGGAACAAACCAAGGCACATCATCATTAAGTTACCCAAGATTAAAGATAGAGAATCTTAAAAGCAGCAAGAGGAAAGGAGATAGTTACCTACAAAGGAGTGTCCATAAGGCTATCAGCTGATTTCTCAAAAGAGACCTTACAGGCAAGAAGGGGATGGAAAGAAGTATTTGAAGTCATGAAAGGCAAGGACCTACATCCAAGATTACCCTATCCAGCAAAGCTGTCATTTACAATGGAAGGGCAGATAAAGTGCTTCCCAGATTAGGTCAAGTTAAAGGAGTTCACCACTACCAAGCCCTTATTATATGAATGTTAAAGGGACTTATCTAAGAAACTGAAGAGGATCAAAAACTATGAACAGTAAAATGATAACAGACTCACAACTATCAACAAATAAACCTAAAAAAAAAAAAAACAATGAAAACAAAAACTAAGCAAACAACTAGAACAAGAACAGAATCAGAGAAATGGACATCACATGGAGGGTTATCAGTGGGGAGAGGAGGGATGGGGGTGAAAAGGTACAGAGAATAAAAAGCATAATTGGTAGGCATAAAATAGATGGGGAGAGGTAAAAAATGGTATAGAAAATAGAGAATTCAAAGAACTTATATGTACAACCCATGGACATGAACTCAGGGGAGGAATACTGGAGGGTTGGGGGGTGCAGGGTAGAGAGGCAATAAAGGGGGGAAAATTGGAAAAACTGTAATAGCATAATCAATAAAACATACTTTAAAAAAATGTTCCTTTAATACAAACTGTATTCTTATTCTTTAACTCCACCCATACACAATGCTCCAGAAATCAAGCCCAGACTCAGAGTTAAACATGAACAATTTTGACATTTTAACCCACGTTCTGGGTGACCTGGACTGCACATAGGTGATATTTCTCTACCCAAAAAGATGTGCTACATTTCCTGTGTCCGTATTGCCTGACTTCTTTCCCCAGTGCCAAAATCAGGCAGGGACAAGTGCACACTTCCACACCCTTCAAGTTCTAACATAGTCCATTCACTGTAGCACTCACCAGGTGGAAAAACACAACAGAGTTCCCAATTCCACAAAATCAAATGATTCTTTATGAACTCTTCTGGGACCCAAAGATGTTTTGACAGCTTTCCATTAATCCTCCTTCATAGTTGATGTATTGCTTACAGTTTAAGTCGTGCACGATCCTACAAATTCCCCACAACACTAGGTTTGAAAGATGGTGAGTTCCTAGGTCTCATGGCTAACCAGAGTGGAACAAAAAAGTGAGCCCTGGTCTTCGAACCCCACCTCCAGTGTTCTGCCTTCATTCGTCACCTGTGCACTCTTTACCAGGGCCAGCATGCTAAAGCAGAAGCTATCGGAGTCCTGGGGTGAGGCCCAGCTCTCCACCAACTCTAGCTTGTGCCCTTGGAACAGTTACTTAACCTCCGTGTGGCTCAGTTCTCACTCCGTAATCTGAAGAAGATAAAATCAACTTCCCGTGGTTGCAGTGACTATTAGAGAGAGAACGTGTGCTGCCCGGCCAATTGTAAGCTGTGCCCACGATGCAACCCCTGTGATCACTGCAGAGCCTGACAAAGCTCGTGCAGGTTCACACAGTCCTGACCAAACCAGGGAATGGAAGAGCCTTTCCTCTGAGGATAGAAATAAATTATAAAGTTAGGTTACTAGATAATTAGATTAATCAATAGCAACTGAAAGCTGGCATCTAAATGAAGTGGTTTAATTATTAATATAAAATAAACTACAGTAGGAAGTATTAAAAATAGTAAATGTGACTTTGTTCCACACCAACATTTTGTTTCTCCTTTACCAACAGAGAACAGGCTTTAAAGAGTGCTAAACAGAACACATGCACATGTGTAAGTCTGCAGTCTTCATTGTTCATCAGTATTAAAACACATGAAGTAGTGCATATGGATCAATTTCTGCTTCATTAAACTACAAAGATAAGATTTAAAATAAATTACATTCTAATAAATAGCCCTTGGCCCTCCAGAAGGAAACAAAGCCATCTGTCTAGACCAGTGATCTTCAAACTTCTGTTTTCTCATGCCCTTAAAATTTTAAAAGAAAAAAATTGTAACACATGTTCTCCCTTGCCCATTTTTCCATCAACACTTAGAATGATTCATCATAAGTAAAAACAGTTGTGAAGGATGTAATTTCCAAAATAGTGTAAATCTTGATGTTTTGGAATAAAACACTATTTTATAAAATGAATCTGATGGAATCTAAATACCCACCATTATCCACTGAAAAAATATATGAACCAGCTCTTCTTTAAGGACATCCTATTTTTTTTTTCTTTTTGAACTTACACTCTCATTCTGCTTCCTCCAAAGAAGTTTATTGGACTGTGATATATTTTCATGCTTGAAGATCTAGTACTGATTATGTGCTTGTACTTCTTGACCACTAAAGCATGTATTTATTTGTAAAATTCTAAACTTTACTTTCTATAACCTTAATGTTCTAAGTGTTCAAAATTTGTTTTACATTAACATCACAATTATCAGCAGCACATAATTGTTCAAAACAATATGACAAATTTTGATACATTGAAAGTAAAATTTCAGTAAAAATTTATGACTCACCATTTTAAAATTCAGTTAAAAGCAAAGAACTGCAAACCACTGACAGTCATCTTCAAACTGGCAGCTGTCAATTAGCCTGCAGGCCCCCAACCACTAGCACCTAAGTGGGTAGGGGAAAAGTTTGCCTCACCGCAGTGCTGTGTGTGTGTGCAGCGGAATCTGGGTGTATTCATGGCTCAGAACCACCTCTGTTTTGTGCCTCACATGGGTGGGGTGGGGAAATTGGATAAAGCATGTTTGGGGTATCGGCTGTAGCCTGGACATTCAGCTAAAGTTGATTCCCTGAAGAAGCTTTTACCCCTGGGGGTCCTCATACTCCGTTTGAAGATCACTATTCTCTCCACTTTGCTGTATATTTTTAAATTTCCACATAAGTAAAAAAACACACACACAACATACATATATACGTATATACACACATGTTTATACAAACGTATACTTGGATGGTCAGGTTCCATCACTGGATTCTAAATTTAAATTGACCTGGGATGTAGATGGGTTTCAGTAGCTTTTTAAAGCTCCATGCAGTCAATTCTAAAGTGCAGACAAGGTTGATAATGACTGGATTAGGGCTAAAATAAGGGAGAAAAAATATTTCCCTAAAAGCATCCTAACTGGCATATCTTCCTGCCTACACTAGGATCACCATCATCACTGTGTGTGGTGTCAGCAGGGCCTGTTTTGGAAAGCCTTTAACTAGAATGGCAAAGGAAAAAAGAGGGAAGACTCAAATTACTTAAAACAGAAATAAAAAGGATTATAAGAAAATACTGTGAACAACTGTATGCTAACAAATTAGATAACAAGTGAATGACAAATTCTCAGGAATACACAAGATACTGAAACTGATAAAAGAAATAAAAATGGAGAAAAGGCAGAAAACTGTACTTGAACAACAATTTAAAAAAGGAAAAAAATGTATTCGGCCTATAAGAAGAGATTGAATTAGTAATTTTAAAACTTCCACAAAGAAAAGCCTAGTCCTAAATGACAATACTGGTGAATTTTACCAAACACTTAAGAGAAGAATTAATCCTAATTCTTCATAATTCTTCACAAATTCCTTGAAAAATACAAGTGAACACAAGTCAACCCTTTCTATGAGGCCAGTATTGCCCTGATACCAAATCAGACAAAGACAGCACAAGAGAAGAAGCTAAAGATCTATTCTGCCAATGCATATACTCACATAGATCAATGGAGAACTGAGTATCCAGATATAAACCCTTACATTAATCATCAGTTGATTTTTGACAATGCGGCAACACAAACCAATGAGGAAATAATAATCTTTTCAACAAGTGGTGTTCAGAAAACTGGATATACACAAGCAAAAAATAAAGTTGGCTCCCTCCTCATAACATGTAAAGAATTAATACAAAATGGATCAAAGACTTAACTCTAAGAACTAAAACTATAAAACTCTTAGAAGAAAACATACCCATAATAAAGCTTGCTGAGCTTGAATTAGGCAATGGTTTCTCAGATTTAATACAAAAGCATATCAATAAATTGGTCTTCATCAATACTAACAAGTTTTGTACTTCAAAGGGCACCATTAAAAAAGTAAAAAGACAACCCACAGGAGAAAATATTTGCATATCTGATAAGTCTAGTGTGCAGAACAATTCAATAAATAGCAAGACAGATAACCCAATTAAAAATGAGCAAAAGATCTGAATAGACATTCTGTAAGATAGACATAAAGATCGCCAATAAGAATGTGAAAAGATGCTCAACATCATTAGCTATCAAAAAATGCAAATAAAAACCACAGTGAAATACAACTTCACAACTACCACGATGGCTACAATCAACAAGTCAGATAAACCAAAAAATGTTGGTGAATATGTAGAGAAACTGGGACAAGTATACAGTGCTGGTGGGAATGTAAAATAGTATAGCCACTTTAAAAAGTGCCAGTTCCTTAAAATATTAAAGTTACCATATGACCCAGTAATTTCACTCCTTGGTGAAACTCAGCTAAGAGAATTAAAATTCACTTGAGAATTAAAAACACATTCTCATACAAAGAAATTATACAAAAATGTTTATAGTGATATTATTCCAATAACCTAAAGTGCTGACTCATGCTACAAAATGAACGAACCTTAAAAATAGTATGCTAAGTAAAAAAAAAAACAAAAAACTAGTCATAAAATACCATGTATGATATTATTTCATTTATATAAATTGTCCAGAAGAGGAAAATCTATAGAGACAGAACTTAGATTAGTGGTTGCTTAGGGCTGTGGGTGCCAGAACAGGGAAGTGATAGCTGGAGGGTACAGGTTTCGTTTTGTCTTTTTTTTTTTTTTGAGGTGAGAAAATATTCTAAAATTGACTGTTAGTGATTAGATGAGTTTGTTTTAGGAAGGACAGACATATTCTAAAATTAGGTTGTAGTGATGGTTTTGTAAGTCTGTCAATATCACAAGAAAATCTCAAATTGTACAATTTAAATAGGTAAACTGGATTGTAAATGAGTATCTCAAACTTTTTAAAAAATTGGAACATTTTTACCAGTATTTTTCAAATATTTTCTTTTCCATTCACCCTCTGATATCCTAGTTACTCAAAAACTCTATCTCAGAATATTTTCCCACAGGTCATTTCTCAGTGATTTCTAATTACCAGTTTTTCTCCTGGATAGGGTTCACATTTTCCTGTTTCTTTCTACATGCAGTAAGTTTTTATTGGATTGATATTGTCAACTCTATACTGGGAAGTGTTCAATTTTGTTGTTTCCTTCAAAGGGTGTAAGACTGTTCTGTGAGGCGGTTAGGTTACTCTGGGATCATGTTGCGCCACTCAAGGCTTGTTATTAGGCTGCAGGTGTGAGCTTGTAGTAGTCTTTACTTTGGGCTAGTTTAGCCCTAGTGCCAAGGTGTGTCCTTTTAGGGTCTTGACTGAATGCCCTAAACGTGTAACCCTCCATTCTGGCAGTTCAGAACATGTACGTTTCCCAGAACTTTTAAGCTCCAGGAATTGTTCATCTTATAAATCCCCGTTTTTCGCCTGGCCTCATGGGGTTTCAGCAATACACACCAGGGAACGCCTAAAGAATCTTCTGGGAGTCTTTGCATAGCTCCTTCCTCTATGGCACAGGTGGCAAACACAAGGCCCTCCACCTTGTTCTATCCAGCCCAGCACCTTGTTTCTACCCAGCGGCAGCGCCAAGCTCTCACTTAACTGTTAGGGATAATTACATTTACACAGTCCTAAAATTACATTCTGCTCTTTGAAGACCACTGAGAGGCTGATGTGGCCCCCAGTGAAAATGAGTTTGACACCCCTGCTCTATGGTTTCTGCCCTGTAAATGCTAGCCACCTCCTTGAACTCCAATTTGCAGTCTCAACTTAGTAAGGTGACTGTGCTCTGGTTGGAATTCTGCTCTCTCTACCGTAGCCTGAAAAGTGTCAGCCTGTTATGAATTGAACTGTGTTCTTCCAAATTTATTATGTTGAAGCCCTAACCCTCAATGTGACTGTAATTGGAGAGAGGGCCTTAAAGGAGATAATTGAAGTTAAATAAGGCCACAAAAGGGGGATGTATCCTATGTTAATCCCATAGGACTAGTGTCTATGTAAGTGATCCCAGGTAATCTGTCTCCTCCCTCTGGCACAGAAGAAAGGTCATGTGTGGGCATGAGCCATCCATAAGCCAGGAAAAGAGGCCTCACCAGAAGCCAATCTTGAGGGCACCTTGATTCTGGCCTTCTAAGTCCCCAGAATTTAGTAAGAATATAAATTTGTGTTGTTTAAGCCACCTGTCTATAGTATTTTTTTTTTTAAGATTTCTTTTTTAGAGAGGGAAAGGGAGGGAAAAAGAGAAGGAAACATTGATGTGAGAAGCATTGATTGGTTGCCTCCAGTATGCATGCCAACCAGAGACTGTGTCTGCAACCCAGGCATGTGCCCTGACTGAGAATGGAAGCATAACCTTTCGCTTTGAGGAACGACACCTAACCAAGACACACCAGTCAGGGCCTGTGTTATTTTGTTACAATAGTCTGAGCTGACTAATACAGCCTCCAAGTATGTAGGTCTTTGCTATTTCCCTTTCTCTTGGGGATCAAAGCCTGCACCACCTGTTGTCCAATTTCTGAAAGTAGTTGTTTCACATATTTCATCTACTTCTAGTTGTTTATTCAGGAAGGTTAACTGGGTCCCAGTTACTCCATCATGGCCAAAAGTGTAAGTCCCACTGCAACTTATCTTTTAACTGAATGATTTTCAGAAATTTCTGAGGAGAAAAGATGGAGTCACAACCCCATCATGTGGTACCCTTGAGAAATCCTCACTGTCCACTCTTCTCCGGAAAAAAGCAAGCACATGATGCCATCTCTACTGGGATGGGAGTGAGTGCCCTATATGTATCAGGCAGCCCAGCATAGGCCTAAGCAAGATCTCAGATTTCAACAAAGTAAGACTTCTGGGTTGTACTCATACTTGTATTGATATGGAGTTCTTCAGTCCAACAGGGTAATCACTTTAATTTTTACATACAATTTTCCTTGGAATTAATAAGAAAAATTAATCTTCTAAGTGAATATCTAGGCTTGGTGTCCTTTCTGAAATCAGTGCTCACAGGACATGCTGAGCATTATCACTGGAAATTAAAGCCAAAATTATATCCTGGGCTGGGCTACACAGGGCAAAAATGATTTCTCAGAAAAACAAGAAAGAATCCTCACAACAAACCACAGGGCACTTTAATTACAGTGAACTTAATGCTCTCAGGGCAAGAAAAGGCACTCCATAGCCAATGAGCAGAAAATAGATACCAAGAGGAATTTAAATGATACCCAAAAGTTAAAAGCTAAATTATAAGCATAAGAGTTTAGATTTAAGGAGGGTAATTCTAAAGGAGTGTAACTTTAAGCATGACACTGAACCGTAGAATTTAGAAATAAAAAAAATCCCCTAGAACACAGAGATTGTGACCACAAAAGCTGACCTATTTTAATCAAATAAATTACTGGAAATATATCCAAGGTCAAAAATGTCTGAAGAATGAGATGCTGTCAGGATCACAGAATGTTCTTCTTAGAGGCCGCTTCTTCCCTCTCCTGTGTCCACTCCACTCCCCTCTATGCTCCCAAATCCTCACCATGGCCAGACTCACCTCGTAAAACCCAGATCTCACCCTACTGCTCATCTGTACAAAAACCCTCCTTGGCGAACAGCCGTAGACTGCTGCCCAGGTCCTTAGCTCCCAGTGCCCTCGTCCATCTTTCCCCAATCTACCTTTCCAGCCTCTTTCTCACCGCATCACCCCTACCTCTCCTTCCCACGCTCTATGCTCCAGCCCCCTCCCCCTACAGATCTCATCACCAAGACCGTGTGCCTCTGTGATTTCTCATTTTCAAAATGCTGTTCCTCCTCTGCCTCCCCCAACCCCAACTCAATTTAGTGAAAATTCTGCCTTCAAGGGTTTAGATCCAACGCCCCACGTACCTGTGCTCTTGTACCCATTAGGCTTCTTTTTCCAGGACTTACCATGTTTCGCTGAGTTCAACATTTTGTGTGGTTGTTTCTTTTGTTATAAGCTCTTTGAATGCAGGAACTGCATAACTACTTCACAATAGCTATCCTCCATTATCTAGCACAGAAAGCCCTTAAAATATGCTTTTAAGATGCTAAATGGAAACATTATTCTCAAGTTGGAAAATTCCAATAGGTTTGACTTTCAAGATGTGATTTGCTTGCCCCCCAGTGCAGGCTCCAAAGCTATTTTCCCCACTCAACCTAAGGAAAGGTAGAAGCCCAGAGGATTAAAACACATTATTTTTATTGGAAGACATTTCTGAACTCAACTAGACTGAAATGTTAATCACTTACCATCCAGCTCATTAATGCAAATGCCTCAAGGGTGGCAGGGCAGCAGGTGGGTGGGAAGGCTCCTAAACCAAAGCCAGTATTTATTTATTAAGTGACATTTCACAGCTGCTTTTTGAAACGATACTTTATTTTATTTTTAGACAGAGGGGAAGAGAGGGAGAGAGGGTGAAAGAGAGAGAAACATCAATGTGTGGTTGCCTCTCATGTACCCACTACCGGGCACCTGGCCCACAACCCAGGCATGTGCCCTGACTGGGAACTGAACCAGCAACTCTGTGGTACACAGGCGGATGCTCAATCCACTGAGCCACACCAGCCAGGGCTTCAAAGCTGCTTCTGATCACACCTTCTTTTCCAAACAAATTCTAAAGAAAAAGGCACTTTCCTAGAAAACAGTGTAATGCGTCTTCTGTACTCCTTTCGGTCCTCTGGGTAACCTACTACCAACTTCAAGCCATCCTAGTTTTCTTTATTCCCTAATCAAAGAGAAAGGATTTAACAAGAGCCATTTCTCTTTGTTGGGACTGTTACTTTTGACTGTTTCTCCCATTAAAATGTTTCTCACCCTCAATTTAGTCTTTTATTTCATTAATTAAACTTAAAGGCACCCTATGGAGAAACTACTGAGGGAGGCAACAGAGCCACTTGAAACCAAAATGGGCCTCCTTACATCCTTCCAGGCATGGTTAGAAAAGAAGGGCTGTCCTCTCCCACCCAAAGCAGTAGATCAGGCTAAGGTTCTTCTGCCCAGGCTCCAGATAAAGGCTGTGGTAGAAGGCTCCACTCTGGGACCCCGAGGACACTGCATGAGCATGTTTCCCTTGACCTGGTTTCTGTCTTGTCTTTCTCCTCTCCTTTCCCAGCACCCTCCTCCAACTCTCAGCTTTAACCCAGGGCTCTCAAGAGCAGCCCTACCGACATGGTGCAGCAGATTCTTCTTTGTTGTGGGAAGTTGTCTTGGACACTGTAGGTCCCTCCCAGCCATGACAATAAAAAATCTCTTATCACCAACACTCACTAGAGAGTAAAACTCCCAGTTGAGAATCACTGCCTTAACAACCCATTCATTCATCCACTCGTCTATTCATAAGTAACATTTACAGGACCACCATTTTAGATTTTCTCAAAACTTTCAAAAGGCTTATGTTTTCAGCATGTTTGTCATTACTCTGTACAGTATTTAATTAGTTTTTTTGGTATTGTAACACATCCTCTTTGGTTACTGTGCTTTACTGCAGATTATACAGAAAGTTTACACACGTTTAAAGAAAATGACTCTACAATGCAAATTACTTTGTTTCCTAATATGGTGTGCACCGCCCCCCCTCACCCCAAGAGAAGTAAGACACAGTGGAGTGAGGACGACACACAGCATCGAGACAAACACCATTTCCTGGAACATAGATTTGGCTCGAAGATTTAGGTAGTTATTAAAACAAAATTTTTATGTTGAAGTTAACATGAACAACTTGGAGTGAAATAAAATTCTGCATGAATTTTAAAATGAGACATTAACAAAATTGTTTTGCAACGGGTCACAGCAAGCCATGGTCCCAGGCCAACCTGTGTTTCAGCAGAAATGTTGACAGGCCCTAGTTTAGTGAAATGGAGCATCTTCATTGAATTAAAACTGTCAGAACTTCAAGAGAACATAAGATTCACACTCCAGCTTCAAGGCAGAAGTGGTATTTTAGACCTTATTAAGTAACTTTCCTGCCTAGGACATGTAACTGGTAACATTTCTATACGCTTGTACAATTTTCATCATGAGAACAGTAAAGATGATAAATGGCCAGAAAAACTGCAATGTGTAAACCCATTTTGGGAAAGAGATATAGCCTGAGCCAATCTGTTCCTTGAACTTAGATATGTTAGGACAAAAATGTATCATATAAACTTGCCTTCTCTTGTTCTGATGTCTCCTGTACGCCTCAGCTTTTTTAAAAAATTGATTTGTGTGAGTGAGAGAGACAGAGAGGCAGTGATCTGCTGCCCCACCCACCCATGCCTTCATTGGTTGCCTCTTGCATGTGCCCCAAACAGAGAGCGGACCTGCAACACGGGCACATCGGGCGACACTCCAACCAACCGAGCTACCTGGCCAGAGCTTTTACAGTTTAGTTGATTTAAAAAATTATATTCCATCTTAGCTAACGCAAAAGTAAATAAACAGTGTAAAATGCAATTGAGATTCTAAGTTTGCTTTGTTACTGTCTCTTCTCTTTACACCTAATTTCTGACACCCAAGCCCCACCAACAGTGCAGGTTTTTATTGTTTTTACTTTTTAACTTTTTTAACACTGCCACAAGCTGTGGAATTAGGGCAAAATAACCTTGCCCTCTCGGTCTTTTATTTAGAGTACTTAAGTAGATCTTAAAATCTCTCACAACATCAAATCACCAAATATCTGTATAATGCATTATAGAATTTTACAAGCAGAATCACATTTATAACCAATCTACTGTTTAAATACATTTTGTATAAATATCTGTTTAGGTCCACAGTATTTGTTAATTTTGATCATGAGAAACTATTCCTTAGTCCAAATATTCATGTTCCATAGTTCGGGAACACAGGTCAGTGACAAAACTCCATGGAATTCAACCCAAAGAAATGCTTTACATTCCAAAATAACTTTGCACTCTGAAAGATAAACCAGCGTTCTTCACCTTTTCAAAATCTTTCATGCAATTGAGGGAGAAGAGAAAGAAGTTAGAAAAAATTCCAACAAGTGGCATAAGGAAGTAAGAGCCAACATCACAGGCCCATAAGCCACTAGGGTCCTCTCACCAGAGCCCCCACCTCCACACATGATCAAAGGAAAACAGTTTACGGAAGAAAACCCCTGTGGTGGTCACAGAAGTCAGTCAACTACTGGCTAAAACCAGATCATCCCAAGATGGAGGAAAACTGGCCAGAGACCAACACCAAAGCTCATTATACCATCATTATAATGAAAATTGACACTGTTCCCGGAGAACAGGACCGAGACAGCTCTGCCTAGTCAGGGTCTGAAATGTGTGGGTTTCTGACTTCATCTAGCAATGATTTCACAACACAAGCCCAGGTGATTCTGAGAGTACATTTATTAAAACTGGGGACAGTCAGACAAAGGAAGGGCTTGAGATAGAATAGGCAAGATCTTAGCAACAGGAGCCTAGCCAGGGCTGCCTAGACGCAGGAGAGAAAGACACAGTAACAGAAGAAGTGAGCCACACTGAGCTGCATGGACTTGGGAAAGGAAGTTACAAAGGCAAAAGGAGAATCCTTTTAGAAAGGTTCAGGTGATTAACACCCAGGATGAGCGGCCACTGCCCGATGCTCCCCAGGTTGCAAGTCTTGGGGGAACCCTGAGAATTTAGGAGAAAGAAAGCAAAAACACACACCTGAGGAAAGGGGAGGCTCAGGCATGCTTGAGAGAATGCACACTGGGTCCTTTGCCTTGAGAGTTTTTATCTGTTTTAAAAGGCGGGAGTTTTAGGGGAGGTATCAGGGGAGGGTCTCAACAGAATAGTCAACAGTTTTCCAGGTATATCCTGTAATATGCTGATGCATCAAAATAAGCATACAGATAGGGGATTTGGGGATCATTCTTTGGTCAGCTTCACTTCTTTATCTTGGATTTATCTGGCTCAACTTGGGTTTTCTTGTTTATTCCCCTGACTTCATCTGTTCTGGAATTTGGCTGGCACTAATGGCATCAACTGGGCCTCTGTTACCTATCTCCCTGACCAGGGTGACTTAAGCTACTCCCACGCTAGTTGTGGAGAACAGGTATAAACTATCTGCTCCAAAGTGTCTTTGGTTAGGGATGGTAAGATCTGGTGATTTATTAGCAGGCTGTTAATTGCTCAGCCTTAACTATTTTGCCTCAGGTTCCCTCATTCCATTTGCCAAGGAGCTTTACTAGCTTCGTACTATCCTACCACCACCACAAGTAGAAGAGGTGATGAGGGAGAGGAGGGAGGCGAAAGACACGACACTTTTGGCAGAGGCCACATTAGGAAAAACGTGCCCTCCCAACCAGAGGCGGGGTCAGATTTGGCACCAGAAAATTAAAAAACTGGGAACACAAAAAACCCGCAAAACTGACAGCATGCACAATTCACTTTAAGTCAGCCTGCATCCTGGCCTCTCTCTGTCTCTACCTGAATAAAACTTGCTTTTGTTCTCACTTTGACTCTTGAAATCTTTCCTGAACAAGTCAAGAGCCTGACACACAAAAACTCCCAAACTCTGCTAGGGGAGGTCCGGTACCTAGCTTGGAATCGGTCCAGTAACAGAATCACAATTTCTGTCAAAACCTGTGTATGGGGACTTCTGGCCAAGATGGAGGTGTACGTGGACACATTATGCCTCCTCACACAACCAAAATTAAGGACAACAAAGATTTAGAAACAAGAAAACAACAAGAACTGATAGAAAATTGAACTGTATGGAAGTCCAACAACCATTCATCCAGACCAGTAAGAGGGACAGAGTCACGGCAGGAAAAAGTGGAGGTTGGCAGACCCAGGTGTGCAGGCCGTGGTTGGAAGACCCCAGGTGCACAGGCAGCAGCTAGTGGACCCTGGGGCATGGGGTGGCAACGGCAGACCCAGTGAGGCCCCACAAGGTGGCTGGCTGACCAGGTGCTCCCAGATAATCCAGGTGAAAACAGGGAGCGAGACAGACCTCACCACCCAGGAACCCAGCGCCAGGAAATAAAACCTAACAACACCAATTGAAAACACTTGTGAGGGTTGAAGTGCCAGGAAAGACTCCCAGCCTCACAGGAGAGTTCAATGGAGAGACCCACAGGGTCCTAGAATGTACACAAGCCCACCCACATGGAAATCAGCACCAGAAGGGCCCACTTGTTTGGGGGAAGCAGTGGAAGGGAGTGGAATCCCAGAAAGAGCAGAGCAAACGCCATTGTTCCCTCTCAGACCCCGCCCCCACATACAGAATCACAACCCAGTGACTGGGCTGCCCCACCTGGTGAACACCTAAGGCTCTGCTGCCCCTCACTACATAATAGCTGCGACCAGACCAAAAACAGAAAAAAGAAAAAAGAAAAAAATGGCTCAAACGGGAGAACAGATCAAAGCACCAAAACCAATTCATCTAAGCAACCAAGACAGCCAACCTATTAGATGCACAGTTCAAAGAACTGGTTATCAGGATGCTCACAGAATTGGTTGAATTTGGTTGCAAATTAGATGAAAAAATGAAGGCTACAAAAAGTGAAATGAAGGAAAATGCACAGGGAACCAATAGTGATGGGAGGAAAACTGGAACTCAAATCAATGGAGTGGACCAGAAGGAAGAAAGAAACAAACAGAAAAGAATGAAGAAACAAGGGTTCAAAAAAATGAGGAGAGGCTTAGGAACTTCCAGGACATCTTTAAACGTCCCAACATCTGAATTATAGGAGTACCAGAGGGGAAGAGGAAGAGTAACAAGTGGAAAACTTATTTGAACAAATAATAAAGGAGAACTTCCCCAATCTGGCAAAGGAAATAGACTACCAGGAGTCCAGGAAGCTCAGAGAGTCCCAAAGAAGTTGGACCCAAGGAGGAACATACCAAGGCACATTATGATTACATTAGCCAAGATTAAAATGAAGGAGAGAATTCTGGAAGCAGCAAGGGATAAGGGGACAGTCACCTACAAAGGAGTTCCCATCACACTGTCAGCTGATTTCTCAAAAGAGACCTCACAGGCAAGAAGGGGTTGGAAAGTATTCCAAGTCACGAAAGGCAAGGACCTACATCCAAGATTGCTCTATCCAGAAAAGCTTTCATTTAGAATGGAAAGGCAGATAAACTGCTTCTCAGATAAGGTCAAGTTAAAGGAGTTCATCATCACCAAGCCCTTATTATATGAAATATTACAGGGACTTATCTAAGAAAAAGAAGATCAAAAATTTGAACAATAAAAAGACAGCAAACTCACAGATATTAACAACCACACCTAAAACAAAAGCAAACTAAGCAAACAGCTAGAACAGGAACAGAAACACAGAAATGGAGATCACATGGAGGGTTAGCAACAGGGGAGTGGGAGGAGGAGAGAGGGGGAAAAAGGTACAGAAAATAAGTAGCATAGATGGTAGGTAGAAAATAGACAGGGAGGGCAAGAATAGTGTGGGAAATGTAGAAGCTAAAGAACTTACAAGTATGACACATGGACATGAACTAAAGGGTGGGAATGTGGGTGGGAAAGGGTGTACAGGGTGGACGGGAGTGAAGGGGGAAAATGGGACAACTGTAATAGCATAATCAATAAAATATATTTAAAAAATGAAATCTAGCAGCATTTTCTAATACATGCATTTTTTAACGTTTAGGAGAAATATGCCATCAATACAGTTCCCTGAAAACAGACCTGCTCTTAGCAACTCAAGAGTAACAATAAACAAAGGTGCAACAACTGCTGTTTTTTTCTAATAGGAGTTGCTAGTACACAAACTAAATGAGTATAGCCAGTGGCCCAAGGGAATGCTGGTAGCAACCTGCCAACCAGGGTCTATATTAACAAAGTCAAGCAATCCAACACTAGCTCTACCCATTCCAGACAATTCCCAAATAGCAAAGAACTTGATCTGAGCAACCTATAACCACAAAACTTACATTAAGCAATTATGATTAAGGAGATTGAGTGGAAGGAGTAAATAGAAGAGTTAATAGATGACAAAATTATTTGAATGGCTATCAGATAAGAAATAGAGTCCAAAGATAGAAATGTGACCCAAGCTGTAGGGGAATACATTAATGGGACTTGATTTCTTATTTCTTCCCAACCCTCCCCAGCCACACACAACCTTCTCCCCAATTATGATGGAGGCTCATAGGGAAACGAGGCCAACTTAGATGAAGAGTTTTAATAATCATACTTGAATCCCAGAGGCCAACTCTACATTGGATTTTTTTTAGTGACATGAATCAATAAATCCTTTATTGTGGGGCAGGGCTTAATTAAGCTCAGTCTGGGTTTTCCTAGTAATTTAAAGAGCACTATTATGATAAGTAGAATAAATAAGAACTATGCAATTTCTCTATGTAAAACTATAAAATTAAAGATTTGTTTTATGTGAATATACAGTTGTCACTAAAAAATGTAAGCAAAATGTTGCCTGCTTTACTGAGAAAACCTAGCAATTCAAACAAGTTATTTTACACTCAAAGATTTAACATTTCCTCTTAAAACATCCATCCAAAAAGATTTAAAATACTAACCCAATGAAGATTTTTAAAAATGTTGCATTATTAAATTAAGTCCTAACCTGCTTCCTTAAAAACAAAATCTTACCTGAAACTAAGTAATACTGAATGCCAACAGTAATCAAAAAATAGAAAAAGCATTTAAAAAATACAGAATCTTCTGCCCTGCTTGGTGTGGCTCTGTGGACTGAGTGCCAGCCTGCGAACCAAGGGGTCACCAGTTCAATTCCCAGTCAGGACACATGACTGGGTTGCGGGTCAGGTCCCCACTACAGGGCATATGAGAGGCAACCACACATTGATGTTTCTCTCCCTCCCTTCCCTGCAAAGTAAATATAAATAAATACATACATACATAAATAAAATCTTTAAAAATTACATAATCTTCCTCTCAACTCATTGCTTCCCTCTTTTCGAGTCCCTGTTTTACTGAATTCTTGTTCTTATTGAGTCATTCTGTCATTCTATAAACACGAAGCAAATTGTGCAAAATTTTCTTGTGTTTCATGAGCTCCCTTTTCTTTCAGGTTGAGGGTTGGGTCCTAAGTCTTGCACTCTGTTCTGTGATACAGTGCTCCTCAGTGTGAACCACAGACTAAAGGCTTCAGCATTAGGAAGAAGACTGATTGAAAAGCAAATTACCAGGACCCATTTCAGACCAAGTGAATCAGCATCTCTAAGGATGGGACCCAGGGATTTGTACCAATGTTCTTAGGCACACTCAAGTTTTAAAACCACTGCTTGCTGTAGTATGTTTAGAGTTATCATGTTGTTTCTTTTTATTTTGTTCATGTTTAGCTTAGTCAACAGAAGACATTCTTAAGTCTTGACTGAGAGTAGGTGACTTACACTCATCCCACAGTAGGTGAGACCAATTTGTCTTTTTCTTCAGGGTCCTGTTCAGAGATAGGTCTAGTTCTATGTGCTTCTAAGGAAAAGGAGCCAGGGACTGTGAAGTAAAAGGCTTGGCTAGTTTTTTAAAAAATATCTGAACCTTGCTCTCTCCTAATTGTCTATGCCAATCAAGAGGAAAACACCCTTCTTTTATTTCTCTCCAGATTTAGAGATGATAGTATGACTTTCTCAGGAATTGTGGAGCGTGGGGGTAAAGATGAACAATGTTGTAAACTGTTCCTTTCTGTCTCACCCCCGCACAGAAGCCATCTCAGAGCCGATGATAGCTCAGCAACATTGAAACACAAGTGGACTGTAGACTGGAAAAGTGGTTGAAGGTCCAAGAGTGGGAAGATTTAAGAGACAGACTCTGGGTTGGCACTGGTTGGTTTAAGGAGCCATTGTAAAGTAAACACTGAGGACACAAGCTGTTACAATGTAATGTTTTCCATGTACAGTTAAAGTATAAAGTGCTATAGCATAGATTTAATTCCACAGCAGAGGGGTTCCTTGCACATGAGCTTAATAAAAGTTTATTTTCACAATGCTAGAGAGGTAAGCCCCAAACTTTACAATTCCTCACATTTCTCTGAAAAAAACTTTAAAAAGCTTTATTATTAAATATCAAATCATGCTTAAAAACTCTGTAGGCTATTTTTAAAATCTGAATTATGTAAAAGTATGACAATGATAAAACGCCAACAATCAAAGTCCCAAACTAAAAACATTCAAAATAAGAGTCGTCATTGGGATCCTGTTATATGTTGATAGTGGTAAAGGCTGATCAAGTGCTGTTGTTAATGTAAGTACCGTAAGTAAATAACGCATTTATATTCTGAAAGCATATTTGTCCTGCACGTCTTGATACTGAGGTATAAAGCCATGTTTTGCCAACTTTTTTTTTATTAATCTAACAAATAATTCTTCCACAATAGCAACTGTGGTAAAAACCTCAATAATATTAGCCAACCTGCTGTCATAGTCTATGGTCTTCTAATTAATATAGTACATAGACATTTATAAACTACACAAACATACAAATTTGTAAGCAACTAATAAATTCTGAAATGTTAGGAATAAAACTATATTCTAAATAGCTTCATTTAACCTTTCCTTTTTCCCTTAAATTTTTCTCTCTTATATTCATGCTTCCCACTAATTTTTCACTAAACTCCATTAAATCCTAGATTTAAATATGGCCAAAGATAAAACAACAATATTGAGATAGGTATCAACAAAATAGCTGAGTTTTATCAGAGTCTAAGAAACCTAAAGCTATTCTCCAAAAGACAATTTATTCACCCAAGGCAAACATGGAAAAAGTTAAAGCCAAATTTTAGGTTCTTCATGGTTGACCTGACAGGTACATGGGAACAGACAAGGCTTGAGGACAAAAGGTCTAAATGCTAAAAGGCTAACTGTCACTAGTGGAATGTCCATCAGCTGAAGAAGACCATAGACACACTCAGCAGTATGTTTAACTTACAGAAGTTAACAAGTTTGAGCTGCTACAAATCAAGTTAACAAGGTTTTAGCCCTAGTCAAAGATAACAAAATGTTATTACACCTGAATAATAGTAACCTGTAAGTAACTTCCCAGCTTAAATTGTTTGTATTCACTCTTGCCACTATATGAACTTAGGTTAACAGCTCTTCAGTCTTAATTTAAAAGATAAGCCATTTTAATCAATTTTCTGCAGACTAACTTCTTGTCAGCCAGAGATTATAGTATATTCCATGCATTTAACAAATACTCAGTGACAAAGTATATGGTTGTGCTAAGTGTTTGGTGGACCCAATGTTGAATTATCTCATAACTCTTCCATAAATCCCTTTACCTCCACTAACAAATTTGGACCTACCATTTCTATTCCTATATGTAGGCCACAGTATGTGATGACTGTTGTTATATGACAGTTTTTCTACTTTATGGTCATATTTCTGCTAAATTACTCTCACGGTCTTTTTAGAACTCTGAAAAGATAGTAAATGCACTAACTTTTTTCCAATTCTGTTACTCAAATACAATAAAATTCTGATACACTAGTTGAGTTAAATTAGACAAGTGATCTCCATTCATCTAACATTACTGTTGTAAAGAGGTACAACTACATTTTCTTTAGTGAGATGAGCGTCAATGTCAAATTACCTATTATTGTGAGTGAATTTAAGTGTGTCCCTTATGAAATTATCTGTAAGTCAAAACAAAAATTTAAGCAGATGACTGTTAAATATAATGTTAACAGGTACGCTGGGCAATAAATTCAAAGTTTTTATTTAATTTATATCCACTTAGTTTTTTATTGAGTTAAATATAAAGGCCCAGTTAATTAACTCATTAGATTGGTCAAGGCAAGACACTGGAACTATAACAGGATTTAAAAAGTAGTTGGTCTTTTAGTAGTTCTCTGGTAATCACACACACCCGCACATACATACACACAAATTGGTAGAGCACTCTGCATATAGGATTTCTGCCCCCCATAATCTTGTATAATGCACTGCTGACAATCTGCAGTATTTTCAAACCTATATAAACTGGACATGACCAAATTAGAGATTTCTGATAAACTCTTATAAAGTATTTGAGAACTTAACTATATTCCCAAAAAGATCAATTCTAAACTATAAAAAAGGAAAATTCATATAAAATCACAACAGATTTAACAGACATCTTTGGGGAAAAAAATAAATTCTAACTCATTTTGCTATATTTTCAAATATGACTAAGGAAAAAAGGTACAAGAAATAATGTTTACATTTTTAAAAAACTATTAACTGAGTGAATTTGGGGGAGAAAAAAATAACTATACAATATTATTGCACTCCACGAATGTGCAGAATTCCAAAATGTGCCAGCACTGAAAAACTGTCTTGCATTGAGGTTTTCCAAGAGGTACAACGAGCCTGCAAGAAAGTATCTGGTCTGTACTAACAGTTTGCTGTCTTCAGTACAGGCCTTCATGATGTCAGTCACGCTGCTCTTGCAAAAATCCCTCAATGCAAAAGAGTTTTCAGTGCTGATGGGTGGGGCTATGAGCGATGATGTGGAATTGAATCCATATGCACATTGAGCTTCATTTCATTGTCAAGAATTTGAACAAGCTGTTGCATGGATGGAAGGTGACCAGATTCCAGCTTAGACCACACAGGTACATCATTCAAAGTTATCTCAAATGCACCTGTTGACATACACTGGTTCTCAATCATGTTGCTTAAGAAGAAAACCATCATACACGCATAGACCTTATTTTCTTGGCCCCACTGCCAGATGCTAGGAGCTTGCATGCCAAAGAAAGCAAAAGGATCCTTGCCAACAATTATTAGGCCTATTAACACTAGTTTGAAGACTGACAGGAAAGATGCTATGTGTCTATATATTGGTTGAGGGAGGTAATTCTCTCCTTCAATGCGGATGTCTGGGTACCGCTGGCTAATAACCCGCATGTACTCCTCAAACACCCGCCTATACCCTCAGGAAACACAAATCTGGAACTTGAGCAGCGGCCCCGTGGCGTACTGCATCTTTAATCTCTTGCTAGGCACGCTGCCCAGGTTGGCCGAGGCATCGCTCCGGACCAACGCCGACGCCGCCACCAGGAGCAGTAGCAAAAGCCTCATCTTATCCAACCTAGCCTCTTCAGCTACAGCTCACTTTCTTATTGTCTCCAGTAATTTGTGCACCTGAAACATGCCCCAGCCACTTCTCCCTGTGTTCTTCCTACCCTGCCCCAGCCCTACTGAGGAGAAAATTGTAAAATGCTGGATTAGTCTTTTCTGTTCAGTTGAACGATTGTTCTGTTCTGACCCCTGCCTTGCCCCTTTCTAAATGCACATCCTGGAAA